>CM045758.1:189353462-189423462 GCA_025200525.1 Camellia lanceoleosa | reverse complement strand
GAGATTAGTATGTGTGTTAAGAACCTCTTCTTTCTGTTGAAGTTCTGGAAACTAATTATATATCATTTGTAGCAAGTGCTTTAAACCTTTCTGAAATAATGTATTTTAAGATCTCCTGTTACACTATTTTAGTCCATCAGTTTACAATTTTACTAAAGCCACTGAAATTATGGCAAGTAGCTGATTAGAGCTAACCGAACACAGTCATGCCTCAGACTTTAAGCAGAACTTGTGCATATTTTAATTCCTGCTTGAAAGTTTTGAGCATGAACTGATCCAGCTAGCATGCTACAAGACTCAACAAGAAGTAAATGGAGGCAGTGAGAAGATCTTTATTGCAGATGATTCAGGGAGTGCTCTAATCCGAAACATAACCTGCAAGACCGAACAAGATTCTAATGATTATGTCACATGTTATTTAAATTATTATTCACAACCAAATGCAATTTTACTGCCATTTTTCATTCTGCTGATGCCATTAAATAATCAACTGCCTAGTTAATAATATAGTTGTTGCAGATACTTTAAAACTTACCTTGCAAATCTAAATCAACATTGTAAACTCTATAACAGAAGGTTCAAAACTATGATTGAAACTGAGAGTAAAGGATAAGAAATTAATTGTCATCCAAACTACTATTTATCAACGACAAAAAAAAAAAAATTGTCGTCCAAACTTCAAGAATTGTCAAGTCGACTCACAATCAAGCAGAACCAAGTCAAATTTGCAGACCATCATAGATGGGAATAGTTGTGGAGACTTGTGGAGTCTGCTATTTTATATTTTGGAGTTTGTTGGGTTATGCCAAACTTGGTTGTCCATTTCTATAAGATTTGGGCAGAAGGTTGCTGCTTTAATAGGGTTAAAAAGGCTTGGAATGGGGCACCTATGAGCTTAATTTGGTGCATTTGGAGGGGAGCAAAGCCAGTGTACTTTAAGGACGTTGAGTTGGCAATACATAGACTCAAAATGACCTTTTGTGATACTTCTTTTACTTTTGTTGATTTCATTGGACGTCTATCTTGTATAGCTGGCTTTTTGCATACCCCCAGTGCACAGAGGTGGTGCCCCATTTTTGGCACCTTTAAATGAATTCTTTAACTATTAAAAAACATATAAGGAAAATATTTGTTGTTGCAGACATTTTTTTTTTTTTTTTGATAAGTAAAGTATTTTATTGAAAAGCATCAAAACGATGCAAGGGAAGCCAAAAAGGCATTACAAACTAAAACTAACAAATTAAATCCTCCACGAAATCAACAAAGACCAACACATCCGGATCAACCGATCTAGTCACCCAACCATACAAGGTCAAAATAAGCCGTCGTTGTAACCAGAAGACTGAATGAGACAGTCCTTGAAAAACGCGCCTATTACGCTCCAACCAAACTAACCAGAGAATACAATGAGAAGCAAGCATCCACGCCTTCCGACGTCTCCTCCCAACACGGCCCCCTGCCCAGCTATGCAGAACATCCCGAACACACCCCGGCTGCACCCAAACCAAACCGAAAATCTCAACAACTGACATCCAAAGGCGCGAAGTTACCGGGCAATGAATGAATAAATGATCCACCGACTCCGCAGCACCACAACACAAACAGCACCAATTAACCAATATGTACCCACGATGAATTAAATTATCCAAAGTCAAAAGACGGCCCAACATAGCCGTCCACACAAAAAAAGCCACCTTAGATGGCGTACCCGGAACCCAGACACACTTCCAAGGAAAAGCAACCTCCTCCACAGGAGCAAGCACACGATAATAAAAAGAAACAGAAAAAGTGCCCTTAGCCCCAGGACAATCCCAAACCAACGAGTCCTGACCAACCTCCCCCACTCTCAGACCATATAAAAAGGCCAACAATTCCACCAACTAACCTTGCTCCCAATCCTGAACAGCACGGCGCAGGGCAAAATTCCAAAAAGTCAAAACCCCATGGCCAGACCACACCGCACCCACCAAAACCTCAGCGTCAACAGCAATACAAAAAACCAAAGGGAACCGCTCTTCTAAAGAAAGGTCACCACACCACCGATCGAGCCAAAACCGAACCCTATCTCCTACTCCAACCTTGAGCTTAATCTGCTTCCAAAACGCCTCCCACCCCAACCAAATCCCCTTCCAAAGGCCACAACCATGAGAATGTCGTATCCGCCCCGAACACCACCCGCCCAGCCCCAGGCCAAACTTAGCGACCACCACTCTTCTCCAGAAACGGTCTTGCTCTGCCACAAACCTCCACAACCATTTCCCCAACAGAGCCACATTGAACAAGACCAACCTTCGAATCCCCAACCCCCCCTGCACCTTGGGACGACAAATCTGATCCCAAGCCACCAAGTGGTAATGGGATCTCTCCCCCCCCGTACCCCACAAGAAATCCCTCTGCAACTGCTCTATACGCTTGGCCACTGACACTGGGATCACATGGACAGACATAAAGTATGTCGGAATGGAAGAGAGAACACTCTTAATCAACGTGAGTCTCCCTCCTTTTGATAAATACTGCCGTTTCCATCCTGCCAACCGCCGCTGCACACGGTCCACCACCCCATCCCACACTCTTTTAGACTTAAAAGACGTCCTCAAAGGTAAACCCAGATACGTAACTGGCAAAGTCGCCACCTTACACCCCAGAATAGCAGCCAACACAGAAACCGAACCCACCTCCCCGACCGGAATCATTTCTGACTTTGCTAAATTCACCCGAAGACCTGAGACTGCCTCAAAACACAATAACACACATCTCAAATACCCAATTTGATCCACATCCGCACCGCAAAAAATAAGTGCATCATCTGCATAGAACAAATGGGACACCGACAAAATAGCAGGAGCCTGCCCTACCGCAAACCCCTGTAACAAGCCTCCATGCACCGCCTTAGATAACAACCGCCCCAACGCTTCCATCACCAAAATAAACAATAAAGGAGATAAAGGATCTCCTTGCCGGAGTCCCCTATAAGTAGGAAAGAAACCCGCTGGCGAACCATTAACAAGAACGGACATTCGCACCGTGGAAATACAGAATTGGATCCACCGCCTCCACCTAACTCCAAAACCAAGTCTATCCAGCATGTATAGTAAAAACTTCCAATTAACATTATCATAAGCCTTCGCAATATCTAGTTTGCAAATAATCCCCGCCTGCCATTGGCGGAGTCGAGAATCTACACATTCATTTGCCACCAAGACCGCATCTAGAATTTGCCGGCCGCCCACAAATGCATTCTGAGACTCAGAAACGACCCCTTCCAGCACACTTCGTAACCTGTTAGCCAACACCTTGGCTAAAAGCTTGTACATACTACCCAACAAACTGATAGGACGGAAGTCCCGAATATCCTCTGCCCCACCCTTCTTAGGGATCAAAGCAATAAACGTAGCATTAAGACTACGCTCAAACTCACCAGTCTGATAAAACTGCTCAAACATTGCCATCACATCGGCCTTCACCACCTCCCAACAATGCTGAAAAAATGCTATCGTGAAACCATCTGGACCCGGCGCCTTATCCCCAGGCATACTACGCAAAGCCTCCAACACCTCATCTTCTACGAACGGGCGCTCCAATGTACAAGTATCCGTGTCTGAAATAACATCAAAAGAGACACCATCCAAGCTTGGCCTCCACACCTCCCCCTCATCCCGGAAAAGGTGCTCATAAAAACCCACAATACCGGCCCTGATCGCATCTGAAGAAGACAACTCCACACCATCAACACGCATACGACCTATCTGATTTACCCGCCGATGGGCATTCGCCATTCGATGAAAAAACTTTTATTGCGATCCCCATCCTTTAACCACAGACATCTAGAATTCTAGCGAAAGCTAATCTCCTCCATACGAGCAATCTGGCCAAACTCCTTGCGAACATCATCACGACGACGAAGATCCGCCGCTGACAAAACCCCCTGGGACTCTATGACGTCCAACTCCTGCAACACAGTGAACACAGCAGCCTTCTGGATCTCCAAGCGACCAAACACTTCCTTATTCCACCTTTTCAAATCGAACTTGAGAAGTTTCAATTTCTGTGCCAGACAAGAACTAGGCGAACCGGAGATCACATAGCTATCCCACTAGCCCTTAACCCGCTCCAGAAAACCCTCAGATAACAACCACATGTTCTCAAACCGAAACGTCGTCGGGCCACTCCGGATGCCCCCACTATCCAATAAGACTGGCCAATGATCGGAAACTGGACGATGCAAACGTGTTTGGGTGACGTTTGGAAAATGCTCCTCCCAATCCCCTGTGACCAGAAATCTGTCAAGCCGACACAAGACGCCACCTCCAGACCATGTAAAAACACCACCCTGCATCGGTAAATCCACTAACCTCACCTCATCAATGAAGGACGAAAACATCCGCATAGAGGCAGTTACCAAGCGGGCCCCCCTCTTCTCCTCCAAACTCCGCACCACATTGAAGTCACCACCGACACACCAAGGAACCCCCCACCGAAAGGCAATATAGTAAAGTTCGTCCCAAAAACCAATCCGCTCTCCTCCATGAACCGGCCCATAAACACCTGTAAAAGCCCAGCGGAAATCATCCTCAATACAACGAAAAAGGCAAGAAACGAAAAAGACCCCCACCTCCTCTGCCTCCTTTACTAACACCCTCTCATCCCAACAAAGAAGAACTCCCCCAGCCACCCCCCGGGCAGGTAAAAACGTCCAATCCACAAACCGACCACCCCATAATTCCCGAACCATCTCTACCCCCAAACTCTCCAACTTAGTTTCCTGTAAACAAACCACATCTGCACGTGCGCTTTTTAACAAAGATTTCACCATTACCCGTTTTCCCCTATCATTCAGACCACGCACATTCCAAGACAACATTTTTAACTGCATTTTAACGACAATGGAGTACCACGACCCTTCCTAGCAATCCGTCCATCCCCATCTGCACTCCGATCATAATTGATAGAACACTCCAATCTCCGTAATTCCCTGATACTCTTCTCATTCTGTTTCAATGGAGTCTCCACTTGACAATACGGGGCACTCTCTCACCAAGAAACCTCAATAGCAAAAAATAAAGCAAAAGCCTCTGTCTCATGACCTTTAAAAGACACTCCCAAAAACTGACTGACCTCAGTTATACGAGAAAGGACCCACATCGATACCTCCTCGGGGCTCGGAATCACATCCGCACGGAAATCAACCACCGGGCTAGAGAGACCTTCCTCAACCGCAGCCTCGTGAACCACCTCAGGACAGATCACCAAAGCCAATTGATCTACCCCTGTTGCCGAACAGTCTTCAACGACAAATCCCTCTGTATCGCAACCAACGTCGTAGCTCAAACCCGGCGAACGGTGGACGTCCGTCACTAAAACAGCACTCCTCACAGGTCGCACAAACTCCGGCGACCCTTCCATGGCAGAAGAGGTCTGAGGAAGCTCCAAACCAACGCAAAGGGAAGCACAAACCCGGCTGGGCTGAACTACCCCTGTAGCCCCTGCATCGACAGATCCCACGGCGTCGCAACCAACCTCGTGGCTTAAACCCTGCGAACGATGATCGTCCGTCACAAGAACAGCAGGCACCACAGGTCGCACCATCTGCAACGACCCGTCCATGGCAGAAGAGGTCCGAGGAAGGTCCAAATCGGCGCAAAGGGAAGCACACACCCGGCTGAGTTCTGGGTTGGATTGACCCGAATTGGGTAGGGCCGGATCATACTCCATTGGGCCTGATCCACACCCAAGGGGGCTCAAAATAACATTTGCACAATCTGGGCTTTGCTGGACCGTTCCCCACGGTTGATTGCCCAAAGAAACCCCAACACTTGTTTGGGCCTCAGAAAGGCCCAACTGTGTAATTTCCAAATTCCTATCTGAGCCCACTCTTAAAACACCATGGGTTGTAGAAATGGGCTTGACCCGTGAATCCGGCAATGAAATGGGTCGATCAAATCTAGATTTATACTCGTTGACCCCCAGATATTTCGCACCACGCCGATACTTCAGCCGTGGATCACGGCCTTCCAAACCCAAACCATAACCACCTCCGTCACCGGCGGACGGCGCCGCAGGAGCAACCAACGGCCGGACCTCCACCCAGATGGGTAAGGAGAAGGACCACGAGCCCCACCGGACTGAGACTGACGTCGGCATCGTCACCAATCCCCGCACACACAACCGAAGAGAACCGAGATCAACCACTAACTCGTCAGCCTCCAGAAAGCCACCGCACTGGTCGCCAAGCACGCGATAAACCTCAACTCCACGAAGATGAAGCGGCAAGCCCACTACACGGATCCAGACTGATGACGATGGTGGTGCTTCCGTGTCCGATGCACAGAGGGCCAGAGGTGTCCACCATTCCAACAGCAAGTCATAACCATCAAGAGTCCAACGCCGTCGCAACAAACTTTCAGCCTCTTGTCTGGAAGAGAAGACAAACAAAAAAGCATGATCACCAAGTGGCCGGACCTCCACCTACCCCGACGACTTCCACCATCGACAGACCTAATCGGACATAGCCGCGAAACTCAACCCTTTACCGCCCACACCTCTCAGAGAGCCCACCAAAGCCCTATCTAGTAATCGAAACCAATCACCTTCCAAAGCCGTGTGTACCTCCTGAATCCCTGCATCCAAGCCACGAGTTCCCACTGCCATAGGCTTAGAAAGAGGTAGCCCCATCCCCCGCACACCACCAGGACGCTTTACCCAACCATCACCTAAACCAAAACCATCAATAACCAAAGCCAAATCCTCCCACCCATCACCGAAAGCAGACTTGGGGAAGAAAAGCTGAACCCTTCGCTGGCCAGACGTGACCACGATTTGGATGGAAGACCCACCCTCTTCCTCCCCACGAGTCCAAACTGCTACACTACGGCATCCACCAGTTAGCCGTCCCAAAAATCGAAAGGGGCCCGGATCCAACGACGCCTTCCGCAGTTTTGCCACTAGCCAACAGACTTCGTAGCCAACAAGCTGGATCGCCCTTCGAAGGCCCTGCCCCCTTTCCACAATCGACAAACTCCAGCGCCCAATCGCATCCACCGCCCCCTCCTCCAATTCAAAGGACCGTCGGCCGAGAAAAAGGATTCTCCGGCATGGCCCAACCTCTGACGTCACAGGTAACATTAAGTTAACCTAAAATCTCGGAGCCGCATTTCCAACACTCATTAGCTTGTTTTTTCGTTGTTGCAGACATTTTAAACCTTCACTTGCAAATCCAAATCTGCATTGTCAACTTAACAACATAAAGTTCAAACCTCAGATCGAAACTTGAGACAGAAAGACAAGGAAGTCGTCATCCACCGATAGCAAACTTCAAATCTGCTTGGTCTGCTGACACTCAAGCAGACATGGCAGGAACCCCATTCTACATGTTTACTCCCCCACCCCCATGAATTTTGTTAGATATATTTTCTTATCAGTCCCCGTGAGATAAAGTTTAACCAATTCCAAGGAATGGAGCTTTATGGATATGCCTATATATATATATGATGACAAAATCAGCTGACAAGCCATTTGTCTTCCCATAATTTTGAAAAGAGGGACAGACTATTATAAAAATATGAAATAAATCTGTAGGAATTACCTGAAAACTTCCAAAAGTCAAAATTCCTCTCCTGACAAGTATAAATGATAAAACCACAAGGCTACTAACCATACAATCCACTCAATTAATATAGAGAGGGTCCGATGGTGTTGGACAGTAATCAAGAAATTACTTCATCATTCTATCAACATACACCAATATTAACTATGTGTGTCACAAAAACTCATCATGAATTACTACAACATGCCCATGGAGTCATATACATTTAATGCTTATTACTGATAATCAATTGTAGAGAGATACACGAACTTGACACTATATTACATGCAAGAGAATTTCAAGAGACAATACAGAACAGAGATGTGTACCATCAATACATCCCTAATCCAAATATGTTACATAAATCCTCAAGACAGTACTACTTAAGTCATGGTAGTAGTTACTTACCTTTGGAAATCCTAAAGAAACAAAAACAAAATGTGGTGCAAAAGTGAAGAAAATAATGGATGCCAAATTATTTCTGACGGAAAGACAAATAAATAAATAATCTTTTTTTTTTTTGGTGAATAAATAAATAATCTTCCATATGCACACAAACAAGAAAACCTGCTGCCCCAAAAAATGAGTACTAACTTCTACATGTTTTACTCACCCCCTATGTATTTTTTTTTTTTTTAATATAAATATTTTCTGGTCAGTCCCTACTAGATGAAGTTTAACCAATGCCAAGAAATGGAGCTTTATGGAAATGTCTATATATATGTGTGACAAAAAATTAATTGACAAGCCACTCATCTTTCCAAAATTTTGAAAAGAGGGAGAAACTACTATAAAAATAGGAAAGAAATATGTAGCTGATCAAAAAAAAATCCGAAGGAATTACATGAAAACTTCCAAAAGTCAAAATTCCTCTCCTAACAAGTATAAATTATAAAAACACGAGGCAACTAAGCATACAATCCACTCAGTAATATATAGAGAGGGTCTGATGGTGTTGAAGAGATGGGCACTTGACGCCAATAGACCATAACCAAAGATCTAAGTCAACACTCAACACCTGGACAAAAGCATAAGAATCAAAGAAATCAAAATTACAAGAAATTATGGACAAAAAAAATAAGCTGTCAATTTTGGAGTACTATAACGTATGATAATTCAATATGAAGAATTAAAAAAGAAGAAAATAGACAGAGCATGTAATTCGAGAATCATTAATAAGGAAAAAGAAAAGAAAATGGCACATATATGAGAAGACTGAAGATTTTCATGCATAAGAGGTTTGCCAAACAAATGGGGACAATTACAAGTAAGAAACAAAAGACATTCATTTATATTATTCCCATTCAGAAAAAATAATAATAATAATAATAATTTTTTATTATCCAAAATGGGTTTCTTTTCTAAAACTTCCAAATGATCATCTAAATCTGACATTTAAAGAGTTTTATATATTTAAGCTGCAGTACAGAGAAGTTCTAAAACATTTCCTATGATGGTGGTGGACTTCCACACAAGTTTGTGGCCATGTATTGCCCCCCATCAAGTATCATTTCAACAGTGATGCAGCAACTTGGAATGAAGTGCTACAGCTCAGTTCATTAGAGCACCAAATCGTCATTGAATATTGTTTCAAGTGGGCACTCCCTATGTGTGTTCATGCAAGTTAAAATCTATCAATTTCGAAAAGTGCTTTTTATGGCATGCATTAGAGGGACCAGATATTCTTTGACGTGCAAATCATGAAGCCTCAACATCACACATGGCTCATCAATTTCTAATAGCAATTCTCAATTGCTGCCAATTGTACAAGATTAAACGTCCCATGTATTAATAGCAATTATTCAAAATACTATTAAAAAATTTTGGTGTTCACATTTGCAAATTCCTGATAGATAGTTGTTGACAATAATGAAACATAGTGTTCATTGAGTCAATATTTAAATGCCATCAATCCTAAAATGGGTTTGATTGCAATTGATTGCAGACCCAAAAAAAACTTGAAGACAAGGACTACTTTCAGGCTGTCAATCCCTCAATGGGCTGAAGTTTTTACTCGTTAATAAAATAGGTTTCTTTGGGAATTTTGTTTAACTGCAGATTAGGATAAAAACATGTTCCAGAAAAAAAAAAATGACACAAAAGGATTCATGTTATTTCTCACCTTATCTATATAATTTCTTTTTTTCTGTATGTTCCAGCCTATGCTACCTGGAATGTGGATCGTTCCGGTACATGAATGATGAGATAGGGGTAGACTTGTATGTATTACACTTAAAAATTTAAAGTACTTCTAGAGTAATTTTCTTTTAACTATTAGGCATCCAGGAAAAAAAAAATTTCTTTCATTTTTGATATGTTTTCTTGTTAAAACTTAACTCACTTTGGATTTTAATTCATTATATTTGATTTTTTTTTTTTTTTCCCTTCTAAGGTAACATTTTAGGAAATATATTAGAAAAAACTTTTGAAATCACTTCAGATCACTAAATTTACTGTTTTGAAACGGAAGTGTATCACGTTTTGAAACGTGCATACCAATACGAAACACTACTTCCAGCTATATATCATCTAGAGTTTTGAGTAAGATTTTCAAATTGTATATGTAAATCAAAAGAGATAAAAATAAAATAAAATAAAATAAATAAGTATCCTTGGTCTTAATGATCGCATGTGAGACCCAACCGTGTGAGAGTGAGAGCATGCAGATACAACCATAATGCTTTGGATTTAGCAATTTCTGAAAGATATTGAAAAGCAAACCACAATTAACCAGGCAAAAGAGTTAGGGGGTAAAAGAGACCAGTTGTGCATTGAATTTCTTTTGGTTGTCAAGCAAAGGTCAGCTACTCTATAATGTATATTAGAGGAAAAGAAGTTTCATGTTTCTCAAGCAAATGCAGACAGAAGTTTAATCGGAGAACTACCTTACAAGACAGGTTGCATGCTGTCTCCAACACATGATGGCATTTATAAAAGAGTTTCCATATGAGATTCAGTCAAACTGTGGCAAAACAAGACTTAAAGAAAAGCACTTTCTTTTAAAGAAAACAAAATCATCTTCAACTTACTACCACCGTAACAGCTGAATATCAGAGAAGACAGACTAGCATTTAGGTCAAAAATGGAAACTGCCCTGCTTCAAAGAAAGAAATACCATACAAACTACAAAGAATTGACAAGACAAACCTGTTTTCCAGATTAACTCACTCATTTTCCCTACAGCATATATCGAGCAGGCTCGTAGTTCCACTTCCTCCTCTCTGCCTGAACCGATTTCACATTTAGCCTCAATTATGCCAGCTTGGGATGAACTGTATCTCAGCACACCAAGCTGACGAAGCACTGCTGGAACAATATAGTCAGCAAATATGGTAATTGCACCTATGTCATTGAATTCTCCATAACCTTTGCCTTTGAATGAACCCCTTAAATCAGATGCAAATATCTGAGCTCTTTTATACAAGAATATCTGGTGGCCCTTGTAAACAGTGTGGTCACGGAAACCTACAGTATTTAAAATAATTATTCATACAAAATATTCCACCCCATTTTTTGCCATAAAACATACATGCTATTCAAAAGACTTTCATGCTAACAGGTATAATTTAAACCAGATATGCAAAAATTAAAGATACCAGGAAAGTGGCTTGTAACAAGAGCTACAAGCTTTACTGCAGATTTTCCACACGACTCCACAAGATTGGATGCTTTCCCCTCAAAGTTCCCTCCAGTTCACGCCCAATCTGAGTCACTTACATTAAATTACATACAACTTGGGTTGATTACCAGAAAAATTAAGATCAATATTAACATACTTCAAAAAACAATAAAAGCCAGGAAACACACACACATACAATGGATATGAAAATCTGTAAAACTGTACCTCATGCAATAAGCCATGTTCATCCTCCAAAGGAAGTGGCCTTGGCCATTTCAGCCATTTCCGTAATTCAGAACCTAAGAACAATCATCACAACAATCACTACCTTATAAAGGAGAATTTCCTTAGTGACAGCAACCAGATTCCTGGCTACAAATGTAATGTAACTACTGAATAGAATAATATTTTGATAAGGAATTTGTGAGAAAACAGTTAGAGAGAGCAAGAAGCAGAAGAACAAAGGCTTGAGAGAGGAACAAAGCTGGGA
This sequence comes from Camellia lanceoleosa, assembly GCA_025200525.1. Taxonomy (NCBI): domain Eukaryota; kingdom Viridiplantae; phylum Streptophyta; class Magnoliopsida; order Ericales; family Theaceae; genus Camellia; species Camellia lanceoleosa. The sequence continues at coordinate 189,411,771 of CM045758.1, read as the reverse complement.
ATTAAACTTACTGCCTTTATTCAATAGTTACCAGGCTATTTATAAGCCAAGTCAGAACACTAACTACAAAAGATACTGCAAAAAGATGTGGTAGATTGTGGAAGAAGTGGTTACAATCATGTGCAGAAAATAATGAAAACAAACTACCACTAATGAAACCTGTGCTGACAGTAATGAAAACAAACTATTACTAAGCCTATTTCTAAGGCAGTATATTCTCTAAGTCCACTTCCACCTATGCCTGAGACCATGGGTGTAAGCATGGGATAATGGGTGATGTTTGTGGATAATGGGTGTGCATGTATCATTCCTCGCCGCTAGAATTATCCTTGGCCGCAAGGATGAAATTGGGCCACGGCTTGGTAGTATGCAGGTGGGTCGTCCTCTGTAGTAAGGGCGGTTATAGGTGGCTCGGTTTAATCTTCGGCGGCCAAGACATCTTCGATCATGAAGAGTTGGGGTGTGGTACAATGGTGGCTGGGCTCGTATTTCTCATCACAATAGTAGCATAGGCCCTTTTCTCTAAGGATTCGAGCCTCAGGGGCTGTAATTTTCTTGAACGTGTGGGTTTGAGGAGGAGATGGATGTGGGTTCAGTTTTTGGGTAGGGAGTGGACCAAGGAGGCTAGCCGTTGTGGCGTTGGCGGGGTTATGGTTTGGAGGAGCGTTGGTGGCGACAATTGGTCGGGGGAAGATGTTGGTTTTCTTTTGTAAGGTATTGCGTTCCTCGACAAGTCAGGCCACGCCAATGGTTTCGGATAGGGTTCGGGGCTTCTTGAGCTTAACGTCCAAGCGAACGTCATCTTTGAGTCCGGCGATAAAACATCCAATCACATGACTATCTGGTAGAGCATCAATGCGTTGGGAGAGTCTTTCGAACTCTTCTTGGTACGCAGCCACAGTAGTGGTATGTTTCAACCGAGTGAGAGCTTTGGAAGGGTCATCGAAGTCGGTGGGTCCAAAACGGTGAAGCAAAGCTGTAGTGAGTTCGCCCCAATCAACGGGACCTTTAAACTTGGTGAACCATCGGTGCCATTGTAAGGCAATTCCTTCGAGATGAAAAGAGGCAAGTTGGACTCGTTGGCTCGGCGCAATATTTTGAAATTCAAAGTATTGTTCGGCTCGATATATCCACCCAGTGGGATCATCCCCTGTGAACTTTGGGAAACTGAGCTTGGTGGTAATTTGGATTGGTTCGAGTTAAGGCGGGGGTTTGAGCTGGAGCCGAATGGGTTGATATTGGTAATATCGGAGTCAGGTTCGGCCGGCGGGGAAAGTTGCAAGGTTTATAACCTGGCAAGGATTAATTGAAGGGTGTTATGAATTTGATCAAAATTTGACTCATGACGGGAAAAAATTTCACTTACTTCATTGCGGAATTCGGTGTTGGTTTTGCCACGGGTATCCATGGAACACGGCTTTGATACCACTGATAAGGAATTTGTGAGAAAACAGTTAGAGAGAGAGCAAGAAGCAAAAGGAACGAAGCTGGGAATTAAACTTACTGCCTTTATTCAATAGTTACCAGGCTATTTATAAGCCAAGTCAGAACACTAACTACAAAAGATAATGCAAAAAGATGTGGTAGATCGTGGAAGAAGTGGTTACAATCATGTGCTGAAAATAATGAAAACAAACTACCACTAATGAAACCTTTGTTGACAATAATGAAAAAAACTATTACTAAGCCTATTTCTAAAGCAGTATATTCTCTAAGTCCACTTCCACCTAAGCATGGGATAATGGGTGATGTTTGTGGATAATGGGTGATGTTTGTGGATAATGGGTGTGCACGTATCATTTTTCAATATTCACCGGCAAAGCAATCCAAATGTAGATCCTATTGGAGCAGTTTCAAAAGGAAAGATTTGCCCATGCAGGAAAGCTAGATTCATTTAAATTGACATAACTCAAAATAAAGCTTTCAAAGAAAAAAATGACAGCATGTTGCAGTCAAGAGAAGCATAAATTTGCATTCTTACACAAAAAATGACTACATCTTGATATGAAGCTATTATGCAGTCATCTTCATTGTGCTATCTTAGACTCAAAGGAAGTTGGAAAAACAGATGAGTCATTTTCAACCCAATCTCTGTCACCAGGTTCCCTTCAATTTATTTATGTATTAGAATTATATCAACAACACATCTAAATGAGCATTAAAAGCTTGAAGGTTAATGAGGAAGCTAAGATACCAGTGTACTTTTGAAGACAATCAGCATCAAACACAGATTTATCATTTTGAAGAGCTGCCTTTAGTCCCGAAGCCAAGTGGTCATAACTTAAATCCTTGTCTAGTATGAACAAGCAATGATAAAATAAAAAATAAAAAATTTGTCAGGAAGAGAACATTAGCAAACCTATTAGCATCAAACGCTTTTATATCTATAGGTCTGATTCTTTTAGCTGAGAATACTTAGGTGACTTGAGCACTGCAGAAGCTGTATTGCAAACTGCAAGGCAGTCAACTCAAGCCTGAATTCCAAATTTACAGCAATGTTGCAGCTAGGAACTTCAAGACATAACACGCACATGGAAAGCAAGCAGAGGATGACAATCAATTCAAATATTAATCAACAAAAGTTAAATCGACTAACTTTTACACAAATGTACGCATCTAGTTAAATTTTAATACGTTTGGGTGGGGAAGTGGGGGTGGCCTATGAAAAGCTTTCTGTTTCCTATATGAAATGGGTGAGAGTCCTTTTCTGGTCATATGCGTTGTGGGAAGCAGGTGAAGTTTTGGAGTCATAAATGGTGAGGTAAGGAACAATCGGAGTTGGCCTTTCCAAATGTTGCTCAATGTTTCTTTGAACAAGGGAGTCTTCCGTGAGTGATTACCTTAGGTGTGTGATGAAGGACAGATGTTTTGGGACATTGCCCTCCGGGAAGAGCTAAATGATTGGGAATTGTTGAGGATGGTGAATCTCTTAAGATGTCTTTACACTTCCCGTATTGGTGACTGATTTGAATTTTTTTTTTTTTTTTCTAATTATTATTTTATGGACGAGGGATTCTTCCAACCATTTAATGTGAAATCATTTTTGGGTGACAGCCTCATATAAAGTCCAGGTAGAAGGAGTGTGAAAGGCTTCAGATTTTGTCCATTTTGTATAGTTGGTTTTTGGGGATGGTCAATCGATCCTTGAACCAATTTTACGAATTTGTATGAACTTTAAAATATCTTTTTTTAATGAACTCATAATTATCAAAAAAAAATCAACAAATGGTAAAAAAACAGAAATAAAATATAGAATGTAGAAGCATACCAGGCCAAAAACAAAAATTCAAAGCATCCAAGACCAATAAGTACTGAACTGTGACCTGTCCGTTATCAAAATAGTGAGTCCCTTCAAAATCCCACTCGATTATAGGGATTGAATCATTGATAGTTTCCACAACTTTCTCAATTCCTACATAAACAATATCAAGTGTTCAATAACATCGCTCTAATCTATACTAGCAATTTTCATGAATTGATCGTGTAAAGGACTTGCCAGAGGAGTCGACGGTGACGTGAGAAAAGTGAGAGGCGACCCAAGCAGAGATGGCCTAAACCTCGTCCACGGCGGCCTGAGAAACCAACCCCTCCTCGAACCTCCTCCTCCTCCGCCGCCTTGTGAATTTATCCGAACACAGTAGCTTCGAGTGTTTGTGTATCTATCTATCTATCTATTATCTATCTATTATATTATAAAGTGAACACCTCTGGTGTGTCTTCGAGGCTTTGTTCATGCTGACGTGTTTACTTTTTTATTTGGAAAAAAAAAAAATTAGGTAGATGAAAGGAGGGAATTTGAACGTTAAACTTATATCAAATGAGTAAGATTTTTATCACTTAACTAACACATAATATATATAGGGTTGAAACTACATATAAAGGTACACGAGCAAAGAAAAACGATATTTGGTTGGGTATGCGGATTGCCGACCACTGGTTGGTTTCTTTATAATTCAAAGTTTTTCACTTTTTGCTTGTTTCGTGCCGCGATTCATTCCGCTTTTTAGCCATGTTGGTTATGTGGGATTCGACTAATTTTTATTAAAAAAAGCGTGGTTGCTCGAATTGAAAAGGTTTCGAATGTCTCAAATACGTATTGGCCGGTCGTTCGTCTGGAAGATCAGTCAGACATCTATTCGGATGACCGGGTGAAAGATTGTCCACCGCAGTTGTATCTTTATCGATTGTGGCTATCAATCTCTTTGCCGGACGATTGCCTGGACGACTTTTCGAACGTCCACTCGGACGACCGGCAAGGTGAATTTCGAACCATTCAAGCCAACCTTATATTCGAGTTATCAAACATTGCTCATTTTTATTTTAAGACGAACTTCATTTTATCTTTTGTGATTTTGGTGAGTGTAAATTATCTTGACATTTGAATACGATTGTGCTACATACACCAATTAGTATATACATTTGTGTACCAACTAGTGTTATGTTATTATTACTGACCCCACCTATTATACAAATTATAAATACCAAAAAACTCTAAAATTATGCCACATCATTTGTTAGTATACTAGTTAGTACATTAATTGATACATATAGCATTATTCATTTGAATATTATCATATAATTTATTGTGATTAATGGATTTAAATGCATAGTTAACCCCGTTAATAGTAGAAGTAAAAAATATTATTTTATCCTTCTATATATAACGTTTGTTTATCATTTCTCATTCAACAGTTGTGTATTTGAGAAGAGCAAAGGTTGTCTAAGAGAACTTAGAGTTTTAATCCCTTCAAATGCGACGATCAAAGCCCCTCTCCTCCATCCCAACCCTCTACACCTTCCTCATACAATCACAATCCTACCATTGGCGTCAAAGAGGACCTCTTTGTCCTCAGCCAGACCATCGACCGCCAACTTCATGGCGTCACCACCTTCCTTGACCCTTCTCTTCCTCCTTAACCACTACTCAATTCCTCTTCTCAGACACTCGTCGGCACAAGGAACGATCTCGTCGAGATCGACGGTAGTTTTAAGTCCTCTCTCTCTCTCTCTCTTTCTCTCTCTCTCTCTCCTCCAGCAAAGCCGTCTCTGAGATCTCTCGATTAGCCTCTAATTTGTTGCAACTTGAGACCATCCATGCCAATGAAGTTGAAGGAGATGATGAAGACGAGGACGAGGACGATGAAGACAACGGCTATGAAGTGGCAGGGGTTACAGATGAAGTTCTCCACTTCGTTCAGGAGATTTCGTCAATGTCAAAGTTTTGGATTGACTTTCATCTAAAGCATGTTTGGACGATTCGGTTATGAAATCTCCAATCCTAATCTTTCTCTATTTTCACAAGGCAATACGGTTGGAGATCAACAAGCTTCAGCGATCGGCCATGTCCTCAGTGACTGGACAATTAGCAGAGATATATATAAATATAAATTACAGTATTTATATTTATGTATGCATATGTAAAATATAATTATATAAAAATTAAGTTTAAAAGATTGTGTATTTTCTTTTTCGTTTTTATAGATCTAATAGTCTTTTTACCTCTTTCTTCTTATTCATTTTTTTCCCCCACGGGTAGAGGTTTTCAAATCTGGATATTGATGATGATTATAATGGTAGACACTGGAAATTGATGATGAAGATAAGGGCATTTTAGTCATTTAATTCTAAAGGAAAATTATATTTTCATGCTCATTTGCACATTAGGCGCGTGTTATATATGGGCTGTTATGTTAGACGGAAATGTTAATTGTGCACTTCAATCCATTAACCATAGAGGGGCTATGTGGTGATATTCGAATGTCAACGATAATCTGCACCCGGTCCAAACCACAGGAGGTAAAGTGAAGTTTGCCCTTTATTTTATCTCTAATAACCTGTCATCAAATTTGAATGTGATGAAAAATAGGTCATTTTCTTATTTTAACAATTTCATCAAATAGGTATTAAATCTATAAAAAATAAAAAATAAAAAAATCATTAAACTGAGAACCAATATGCCTTTATCAAATCACTATTCATAGCCATTTGATTTTCACAATCGGATGACCACCTCAAGACAAAAATTTGTAAAAAAATTACATTAGCCGATCGACCCCTCGAATGACCACCTCAAGGCAGAAATTTGTGAAAAATTTACACTGCTTCGCCAACCAACAGGACATCCACCCGGTTGACCAGTATTCTGACGAAATTTCAAAAACTTCCATTGAAATACTTAATATCAAATGAAACTTAAAATTTGATACATTGTCAGAGATGCTCTTACTAGTTATTTCATCTTACACTATTTTACCATCCAAACAAAATACTTGCACTATTTTGAGAACATAAAAGATTAAAAAATAAAAATAGAAAACAAACTTATTACATAGGTTATACGATGAAATAAAATAATAAAATAATATTGTCGTTTTGTTTTTCTCTTAGTTTGATAAATATGTGAGAAAACAAAAATACACAATAGTAGTAATTTATCTCATGTCTTGTTTGGTTGAAATACATAGAATAAAATAAATTGTTTCATAAAGAACAGTTTATAATCGCCACACTTTTATGTACTAATAAATTCTAAAATATGATATTGTGAATTGTTTAATTATTTCTTTTTTCTTGTGAACCTAAAGGTCTCATTAAAGTGGAAATTACACAAAAGTATAAACACGCACACGTTTGGGTTTAATTTTGGAGAGATAAAAGTGAGTTTCTCTAAATGTGAGTTTCTCTAAATGTGAAATTACACACCTGGGCAATCCGCACTATAGAGGTTTTGAATTTTCCCTTATTATGGAACAAATCCTACATTATAAACAAAAACATAACATTTTAGTGTAATATACTAAAAAACTTTTTAGCGTACTTTTCCTAAACGTAATAATGTAAAACTCCAAAAAAATTATTACTGTACTTTTTTCTAAATGTAACACTCCAATATAACATATAAAACAAAATCTTAATGTGATTTTCACAAATGTAATACTTTAATCAATGTAATCTCAAACGTAACATTCCAATATAACACACTCCAATGTAACACATACAAAAACAGTAAAAAACTCTTTAGTATACTTTTTTCAAACATAACACTCACAAATTGAAATTATACATTTGTCCAAAGCTTACCAGGTAATTTTTGTACTCCTTTTGAAATAGTTTGAAGAATCTCACATCATTTTTAAATGATTTGAATAATCACACATCACTCTTTTGGAGTGTTACATTGGAGTGTTACGTTTGGAAAAAGTCACTAAAAAGTTTTTTGTGTGTTACATTAAAGTGTTACACTTAGGAGTTTTTTTGGAGTGATACATTTGAGAAAAGCATATTAAGGAGTTTTTTTATATGTCATTGGAGTGTTACACTAATTTTTTTTTTTTAGTATTATATTGAAGTGTTACGTTTAGAAAAAGTATACTAAAGAGTGTTTTTTATTTTTTATTTTTAGTATTACATTAGAATATTACATTTGACTGTTATATTGGAGTGTTAAACAAAGTAACCCACATTTATCTCGTATCCAAAAGAGCACAGACAACCACTGGTACCGAAAAATAAAAGACAACATAACAAAAAAAGTATAAAATGATAAAAATAAAGTAAATAAATTAATAAGATAAAATATCACATTCAAACCATAATCATTTCACTTTTTTTCATAGAAAAACAAAAAAGTCAAAAAATTCTTCCAAAATGAAGCTAATTTAACCAATTTAAATTAGAGAAAAAGCCAAAAAAACAGAGTAAAAAAATTCTTTCCAAACCAATCCTTAGTTTCAGTATTCAAATGTGTTGTATTGAATAAAAAAAGATGCTGGATATTTTTGTGTATCGACTTCATGTGAAGTTTATGGCGGTGTCTTCCTTAAGTGGGTCTTCACTGTCTTTTTGTTTTTGTTTTTCTTGTTTATTAATTTATTTTCAAAAGTGATCTATGTATATGAAGATCGGCAATCTTTCATACTCATGATACCACAATTATCGTACCCAACCCAATGGCCATTGGGTCTTAGCTCGAGACACATGCAAGAGCCTAATAAACCCAACATACAACTTATCGAGTAACTAATTTGTATAAATCAATAAAGTAACAAAGTCTCAAGAGTTGCCAACAATATAAATTATAGCCTACAAAACCCAACATACAAATTATCAAGTAACATAATTGTGTAAATTAATAAAATAACAAAATTTCAAGATCTGCCGCCAACACAATAAATTATAGTATAAATAAAACTATTTCTCAATCTAGTGACAAACATAACATGGGAACAAACATGAGCTGGGTTGAGTTGAGTGCTTAGCTGCTTAGCGCGGCTTGGTTCGGATAATGCCGACCCGGAGTAGTTAATAGGTTTTGATGATTAGCCGAACTGGGCTGAGCGCAACCTACATAACCATGGGCTCAGCTTTTCTTACTAGCCCATTTTTATATCACTGTTCTATGGGCCTATTTGATCGGATGGATTATAAGATAAGATTGAGATTATTAATTTATAAGATTTGCGTTCTATTATTTAGTTGCAATTTTTCGTTATCCAGATTAAATTCAAATGAACATTCTGTCTAATAAGCTTGACAGTTTCTATAATTAATATGCAAAACAAATATGAACAAGAGTGAATTATGTATCTCACTAATCCAGTTAAATAACTAATTTTACACTAATCTCATAGATTGTTAATCTCTTTACCATCAATCCTACTAATCAAATAAGATCTATCAATAATCATTCTTGAACGCATCATCAAATTTTTCCAAGAATGTTGAAGAGGAGGACATATATGATGAGGAAAGATGATTCATGCAAGAACAAATTGTCAAAAGCCCTTACAAATTATATTTTGACTAAATTAAAATTATGTAACATTTGTCTTTTTGAAGACTAAGTTTAAACTTTTTTAAAATATTATTATCTTATTGTATCGTATTGATCCACTAGCAAATCAACCCTGGTTAGATCAATTTTTTCATAAACTCCCTAATTCATGGGATGAGTTATGTATTAAAACATATTTCTTAAAAATATGGGAAAAGAAAAATATGATAATCTTGGTTTTCGCATTAATTTTGTTCTAAGACTGATAGCAGATCGGTGTCTAGAAGCAAAGGCGAACAAACAAATAAAAAATCAAATTTTTAACTCACAATATGGTCAAATATGTTGTGATAAAATTTTGAAAGAAAATTGAAAAATTGGTTGTAATACATTTCCCAAGTGAAAAGAATTTTCCAAAAAACGCAGAAAATATAAATAGAACGGTGGTGCTACATGCACCAATTAGTATACTAACTAGTGTACTAACACTAGTTATGACATTATTTTGACCTCACTCATTAATCACATTACAAATTCCAAAGACCTCTTAAATTATGCCACATCATTAATTGGTAGTTAGTATATCAATTGATACATGTAGTATTATTCTAAATGGAAATCTTAGAAAAAGAACAAAACTTTTTAAAAAAAGCAAAAGCATATTCGAAAAAAGAAACCAACAAGTGTTTTAAAAAAGAAAACTTGTAAATGTTATATTTGTAACGAAGGTCACTATGCACCCGAATGCCCAAAAGAGGAAAAAAGTGTGAAGAAAATGATCAAAATTCTTGAAGAACAAGGTTTTGAAATAATATACGGCGAAAAAATTTCTGATGAAAAATAAATCTTGTACGAAATTTCTAGTGATGGAGAAAGTTCAGATGAAGAACTAATATTCATGATGACTAATATCGATAGTCAAGAATTATCTCAAGAAGCAAATAGTATATCTCAAGAAGAATTACAAGCAATTTGACTTGGAGATGTAATCGGAGAAGAAAAAACTTTTACAGAAGAAGAATTAGCAAAATTTGAAAAAATGTAAGAAGTTTATATGCCAAAAATCTACAAACTTTCAAAATTCAACTTCTTCTCAATAAGAGTATTTAAACAATACAGTGGCAACATGTAGACACCCATTTTGACCAGCCCTAAGACTTGGGCGCTTTTTTTTTATTATCCAATGATGACAATTAGAATGTATTTCTCACAGAATCCTCAATGAAAGAGATGAAATTTAAACTTTAATCCCAACCTTCACCGTTTTGGCTAGATTATTTTAAACTACTAAATATTTCATTAATTTAGTATTTTCTAATTTTGCATAACTTTATGTGTTTGTTCATATTTTTGGTGTTTTTATATATATTAGTATAAATTATATATTTTAGATATTTTATATATTATAAAAGAAAATTAATAAAAAATTATATTGATGTCGGCATGCCGACATCAATTCACTCAACTAAACACACACACATATATATATATATATATATATTATAAAAGAAAAGTAATAAAAAATTATGTTGATGTCGGCATGCCGACATCAATTCACTCAGCTGAACATATATATTATATATTATATATTATATAATATGCATATAGATCATATTTATATAATATTTATATTATTATAATTATATTACTATATTTTGGTTTGTTGCTTATATAAAGCAACCAAATGGATGATTTGAAGGGGGCGGGAAAAAAAATTGATTCAAGAAGCAAAAACATTTGAGTTAGAGAGCAAAGAGAAAAAATATTTCAATCATGAGCTAACACTTCCATAAACTCCATAATTTCGAATTGAGAATTTGAGAACACATTTTTTACACTTGAGGGTGATCAAGAGGGAGTTTGTAAACTAAGGAGTTCATCCTTTCCAGAAATTTGAGGGTGTTGGAATCAAGTTTGTTAATTAAGAGCTTACCTCTCTTTCAAAGGTACAATTTTGCATCTTTTTCCTTACTTCTCTCTTACTCTTTTCCTCCCTTTTTCTTGTTTTATACATTGTTTTGGGGCTATTTTTGGACTGTTCTTGGACTATTTTCAGAGGCTAAAATATGGTTTAGAAGTCTCAAAAGTGGAGGGGTTAGCCACCATTCCTTAAACTTGTTTACTAGCTTTAATCTATTCATAGTTGTTCACATTTGTTAGCTTAATTTCAGTACTATTTTATGCTATTTAGGGGGTTGTTTAATTTATTTCAATAAGTTTGTTTGACATATTATGTTTGTGTTATATTAACCAATCAATCAACTTCGCATAATCATCTTTGCAACCTTCCTCCATTCTTTACTTATTTCGATTAAAAAGTTGTGAAAAATTAAGATTGTAGTTCAAGTATAAGAAAGGAACTCTTCTATGCTTAATGGTTTAATCTCTTCGGAGGTTCATTACCAAAGGTATAAAACACTCTATGCTTAATGGTTTAATCTCTTTGGAGATTCACTACCAAAGGCATAAAACGTTTTATGCTTAGGAGGTTCATTACCAAAAATATACAACGTTTTATGCTTACTGATTTAATCTCTTAGGAGATTTACTACCAAAGGCATAAAATGCTCTATAGTTAACGGTTTAAATTCTTTGGAGGTTCACTACCCCAAGTGTATGCATGTTCTTATACTAAAGCACAATCTTTTTATTTTTCATTTCTCTTTATTCATCAGTGTGTTTACTTTTAAGGGACTAATTGACCCTTGAAAATCACCAAGGAAAGTGTCATTATCACTTATTATCAAGTTTGGATTTTAAGTCATTATCACTCAAGTTTGGATTTTTCTAAGTCATTATCACTCTTTTGAGTTTGACTAGTCCTTATTGCACATCTTGAGTTTGACTTGGAATCCCTTATCGCTTGTAAATAAGTTTGACTCTTCCTTTGTAATTTCCCCCGAAAAAAATAAGATTTGTTTCTCTGGTTAAATTAATGCTTCTTTCTCTTTATTGCGTTTTGGATTTAGTGGACGTAAATATCACTTTTGCATAAACAGGAGAAAAGATAAAGAAATAGAAAGGTAATAAAAAAAGCTAATAAAATTGGTTAAAATTGGATTACAACCGACATAAAGAACCAATATGATTAATTGAATTCGATCGGACGTTATACCGAGTCTATTTTGTCAAGACTTGTTTTACATCAATTCATGATATTTTGATGAACCTTGAAGTGTCTTTACTTCCTTTCTTGAATTCACTTCATGATAGGAGGGAGCGGTGGTTGTTTATTCATTGCATTTATTGGTCATTGTCCAAATTGTATCCGAGATCATCAAGCAATCAACTTGCTAATTAATGATTTTGGAGATGATTCCAACCCTCTCTTGAATATTTTTATGATAGAGAAGGGTAAAAAAAAAAGACAAACATGGCTAGAAATACCCTGTCTGCATTGTTTCACCTCAGGTACAAAAAACAGATTTCCACAAAAAAACAAAGTATTGGATTTATTTGAGCCTCGACTGAGTCGCGTTTTGGGGTCGGCAAGGCTCCAATAAATTGAAAAACAATACACTTTTGGTCGAAAGCAGTAACTAGGGGTGAAACAGAACAAATCCCAGCAAGGCAGACAAAATAATTCCTGAGGAGCATCGAGCAATCATTGCATATTATTATTGTAATAAATTAGACAGCCCCTTTCATTTATTAGTCATTCGGCTTTGTAATAATTATTTATTCGGACATTTGAACATTTGAACATTCGGACCCTCCTTCGCAAGGGCAAATATGTAATAAGTTGTATGTCTTCCAATCCCCATTCTTTCTTCCTTTTATTTCACTGCTTATGATGGTTAGATTAGGGTCATCATGTTTAATTATCCTTTTTCCATGATTTGCATCCATTCGTTTACATGCATAAAAGTTCGGCTCATCATATTATTCAAATGTCAAATGTCAAATTTCTTACTTGCATACATGCGCTATCACAGGCCTTGAATTGACTCACATGCCATACTAGTAGCCGAACCTTAATAGCACGTTGCATGTGTTGCATTAGTCATTAAATTAGGATCATGCATTTTTTTCTAACTATTTGCTTTCTTTTTGGACTCGCCTTCAGACATTAAGGTAAACATTTTTGCTTTAGCATATTGCATAAATGTGAATGCTGTTGTAGACACCCCATTTTGATCGTCCTCAAGACTTGGACGTCACCGCTTGAACACTCGGTGATCATCCATCTTTGTGTTCGTCTTGAGTTCCCGGAGGCCATGGCAGCGCGCCTCCTCTCAGGACCTCTCAACTCGACTGTTTTGTGTTTGGTTTTGCACCAAACACTTGTATTTTGCCTTTGAGGGGTAGGGTAGGGCTTGTAGACCATCCCCACCCATCACTGGCCCTGGCTTGAGGCCACCGGCTATGTTTTGTTGCCACCGGCCAAATGTTTGGCCGGCCGGCACTATAGATGGCCAACTGGCTATCTTTTTTTGGTCAATTGCATGTTTGACCGGTCGGTTACTATGCATCTACTTTTGCAGATATTTTTCTGCAGCTGGCATGCACTTTCACTCCCTCCATACATGTGTATGGAGGGATTGCTCTCTTGTTAGCTTCCTTTAGAAGCTTTACAAGACAAAAATTGTCTATAAAAGAGAGGGTCTTCTCTCTTGTAAGAGGTTAGACAATTTAGACAGAATTTTTTGAGGGTTTTGAGTTTTAGGGTTAGGGTTCATATGTCCTCCATCTCTATATCTCTCTCTCTCTCTTTGTTTTGTGAGTGTTTTTGTCTTAGCTTTGCACACAAACACCCACCATCACACATTTTCTTGGAGCTGAGGCCCTTAAGGGTTGTTTTTGGAGTTTTGGAGCTGGTTTGAGCTTGAAGAACCAGCTGGTCCACCATTGGTGAAGAGGGTCTACAAGGGTAAGAAACTTGTCCCTTTATTTCCCATTTTTGCATTGCATTTTTTCCTACCTTGCATCTGTTTTTGAGCTTCGTGTATAACATATAAAAGTTCTATTTTTTAGTGCTCTAAATAGTTGGTTAAGGTTGCTTTAAGCTTTGGGATTGTTTGACCCCTCTTAAGCCTTGAAAGGCTCCATTTTGTGCCATTTTGGTTGAGCTCCGGGACCATTGTGTTTGGGCCTCCTCACCACTGAAATCTTAACGGATTTCAATGATGAGGATGGTGCCTTCAGGTCCTAGGAAGGAGAGGGCCACCCCCTCTCCTTGTTGTCCTTGAAAAGGGCCTTTTTTTGCCTCTTGAGGGAGCATCTAGTCTAAGTGTGTGTTGGCCATGCCTTAGCTGATTTTCATGCTTATTATGTCATAATATGCCTCTGTTTTTAGTTGGTTTGGACACACCTTGCATGCCTTGCATACATGTCTTGTAATGCCATCCTTTAGCCTTAACATGTCTTATGCTTTGAGCCCTTGTTCTAGCATGTTTTTGGCCAAGCTTTGTGAAGCTTCCATGCTTGTTTTGGTATGCTTGAAGTCTGTTTTGGGTTGCTTTGGTCGACCATGGCATGCTTTGTATAGCTACCTTACATTTTGGCTTGTTAGCCTTGAGTTTTGGACCATATTGCATGCTTGGCTTGTCTTTGTTTAGTTGGTTTGAAACCATTTCTAACATGATTATTCAGAGCTTTCAATGTATGCCATTAGTCCATGTTTAGTCTCTTTTAAGTGTGCTTAGAAGTTGCTTATTTGATGCTTAGGTGTTTAGGCCTTAACATGTGCATGCTTGTGTGTGTTTTGCCTCTCATTCCTTAGCTTTTGGCCACTGATTTTGGCATGCTTGCGAGCTATCCATGTTAGTCTAAGTCCATTTTTGCATGTGTTGCATGCTTTCCTTGTGTGTTATTGCATGCTTGGTCCCATTGGTATGATGTTGCATGCCTTGCATACTTGTATGTTTAGATTACATCTTGCATACTTGTCATTAAGTTGCGTTGCTTCATGCCTTACATGCTTTCTTTACCTAGGATGTATGCCTAACATGCATTGCTTGCTTGCATTGTCTATGTTGCATACTAGCCAACATGCTTAGAGTTGCATTGCATTAGCATATATACTTGGCCTCTTGAATTGCTTGTGATAGAGGTTGAGTTCAATTTGTTTGATTATGTGCATTGCATTCCATATCAAAATGCATACTTGATTCTTTGGGCCATCACGCATGGAAATACGCGATTGGTGGTCCGAGAATCGAGGATTTTGTCCCTTTGAGTCATAAATATAATAAGGGGTGTGATTGGTGCATACATTGCTTGAAATGCATTGCCATGCCAAGTTTTGCCCTTTGCTGCTGTCAAACCAATTTTGCAGGAAGATTTGGCCAGCCGGCCATCTTCAGTGCCGATCGGCCGTCATTTTTGGCCGATGGAACAACTTTATGGCCGATGACCATTATCCATGGCCGGTGGCCAATCCCCTCAGCCGGTGGTGTTCCGCAGCACTCAGAGAAGCAACCCTGAGACTTTGGGCAGTCATTAGAGAAGCAGAGTGGGGAAAACAGAGGCAACTTGAGCATGGTGGCAGATTTCCGAGCAAAACCGAGCGCGCACTGCATTGGGTCTTCATCCTGAGACTGTTTACCGCTTAATTAGATTAATTAATGTGTTAATTAATTAGGTGGTTTATAATATTGGTTAGCTTGCGAGTTAGTTAATCTGTATTATTCTTTCGGTCCCTCCGGGCGAGGGCAAATTTGTAATAAGTGTGTGTGAGTGTGTGTATATCTTCCAACCTCACGTCTTTCTTCCCTTTTATTTAACCGCTTACAATGGTTAGATTTAGGGCATATTTCAAATAGCATGCTTATGCTTCACATGTTTGCATTTATTCATCAGTATTGCATGCACTGGGCTCGGTACATCATGCTAACTGCACTTGCATTTCAATTCCAAGTTGAGTACTTGTAAGTTACAGCATTTCACATGCCATTCCTAGATTAGCCGAGCCAACTCTAGTGACATTTTGTATGCGATGCATTAGCCACTTAACATGAACTAAGGTCACGCATGATTACTATATGTTCTTGTTTTGGCACGAAGTACTTTGTAAGTATTTTATGCTTTAGCATCTCGTATGAGTGTGAATGTTAACATGACAGCATGCTTACCATGTGGCTAAATGTTTATGTGTTATAAACTGCCTGAATGCCTGTGGGTGAAGGTTGGATTGTTTGAGTTGGAGCAACTCGTTGAAATCCGTGTTTTTAGCCTACTCGCGAGTAGCAAATTCCAAAGCGTTTTTCAAAAAACGGACATGAAATGTTTTGTTCCAATTTAGGCGATTTGGTCTATACTTGTTGCTGTGCGCATAACATAATATTTCTAGGCTAATAACCGGAATAAGGACATATAATGTTTTCAAAAAAGGATATCACGGTTAGTAGAGGCCGATCTTCGGATCAGGCGAGAGGGGGTGCTCATAGCTGACCTTCCCCAATCGTACCCAAGCTCCCGAGCCGAGGCAACTTTGGTGATGACGGACACGTGGCCTTTGGTACCGAGTCAGGGTTTCCTAAATTTTCCCATAAAAAATATTTAGGTGGTGACTCTGTATCTGGCAAAGCAGTCCATGTTTGGCACTTCTTTTCTAAAAATCTGTTTTCTCAAAACGATTTACCAGATTTGGACTCTTTGGTTCAAGATTAAAAACCGTGACACAAAATTGAGTCTGAACTGTAACATTGAGGTCCCTTGCGGACTTGTTACAGCTGTTATATCAAACATACTACCATGAGGCTAATTACTTATTTGATATACCTGTTTGAATGCATGTGGATAAAGACTAATCACTTGAATTGGGATACTTTGATTCATGTATATATGAGATCACCATTTTAAGCGATACATATTCAAAACACTTTTTTTCAAATCAAACATTCCAACTTTTCGTGAAATTAGTCTCTACTTGTATGTTACATATAGAACAAGAGCATATACTGTACATAAAAACCACATCATGATTAGTAGAGGCCAATCTTTGATCGGGTGAGTGGGGTGTTCAATTATTGACCTTCCCCTCTCATACCTAAGTTCCCGAACGAAAACACTTTGGTAACAACGGACTAATGGCCTTTGGCACGAGCCATGGGTTTCCTAAATTTCCCAAAATAAATATTTAGGCGGCGACTCTAATATTTGGCAAAGCAGTCCATTTTTGGCATTTGATTCAAACATCGATTTTTCAAAAGAAATTGCTGGATTTGGACTCTTTTTGTGTTGTCACTATTTCACATTGCACTTGTGAAATTAGAATCAGAACCAACACACAAGCGGAGTCCGAACTGTAAGGGCTATTTATTCTTCCGAAAGGGGGCACGAAAAGCTGAGCTACAGTTTTTGGCAACTCTGCTGGGGAATTAGAGAACTTGACTCAAACTTCATGATGTGAAATTTTATCTACATAAATATGTTCTTTGCATTGCATTTGCATTGGTGCGCCTAAGTCTTGTGTTTGCCATTTGTTATTCCTGAACAGTTTGCTGGAGGCTTGCCTATAAAGCTTGCCAAAAGGCTGACCGGTCATGGGCTCTGTCAAGTTGGGAACACAAACCTTAGATCTGGATTACCGCTGTACCACTTGATCCTCCTTTCACTTCTCGATGTTAGGTGTGAAAGGCATATTAGGTAGTCTTGATGAGGTACCCTTTGTGACTATTTGACCTAATGCATATAGTACGCTCTGGTACCTATTCAAATTAGGACAAGATGCTACCCGTACAGGATATTATGAAACCACTTGCTTGAAATAGTGCAACCTAGATCATGTCAAAATCTAGGACAGAGTATGTAACAACCCTCGTCACTGTTTGCCGAATAACCACTGATTACTGATTACTGTTAACTGAGACGGATTATGACTGATAACTGGATTGAATAAAATACTGAACTGACTGACTGAAATTAAACCTGAATTGATTGAGTAAAATTATTGTATTGCATATTCTATCTGTTTGATCAATTATTTATCTGTTCGTGTTTTATGTTTAAACTGCTAATTGAAGACCCTATCGGCGGCCGAACCGGGAATAGATTGATGTTTTAGGACCATCACGATTTATGTGATTTAATGGTATAATTACTCGAAAACTGATTAGGTATGATTAAATTCGATTAAATAATGATATATTGCATTGTTGACTTAATTACAACCATGCCATCTAGTGGCCACTATCTCACACATACTTTTGAGCCTTACACTTGATCAAAACAATTCATCAGCTCATTTTCATCTTCCCCACCGAAATATAGAGAGAGAGTATTTGGAGGATAGCTTTGTTCTATCTAGTTGTGCTTAGAAACTTGAAGAAATTGAGGAGTAGATTGCAAATTGAGCCTCCTTCCCTTTAATTCAAGACTTGAGGTAGAGATTGTACCTTCTTGTCCATGCATTCAAGTCATATGTACCTTGGTTCATGGAAGGGTAGAGATTAAAGGCATGAATTAGTTTAATTTGTGGGATTGAAGCTCATTCCATGCATGCATGTTTATATTATTGAGTTTTGAGGATTTTGTCCATGGAATTGTACATGCATGTGCATATTATAGTTCTAGCCCATGTTTTCCTCATGATTTTAGAAGAATTGGTTCTAGCATGTTGGATTAAGGCATAATTGATGCATGCATGTTAGTATTGTTGAATTTTGGGTTGATTTCATGATCAAATGACACATGCATGTTCATAACTATGTTTAAGTCCATGATTTCATCTAATCCTTGAAGCAATGAGTTCATGAGAGCATGTTTTCAAGCATGAAAATTGTTTAAAGTTCAAGCATGTTCTACTTAAGCGTTGTTCTTGAAAAATAGTTTGAAAAATGAGTTTAATTGAAACACCCTTGGGCTTTGATTTCTCAAATTGAGTTAAAGCATGTTATTCTATGAGTTTACAAATGTTTTCCAGAAAATGGGCCCAAGAGGATCGAATTTGGAGCATCTAAACTTGATTTTGAGCTTGGGACTCAAATCTGGAATTTCCAGATTTTGGTCGTCCGCTCGAGCGGGGAAAGTGCCGCTCGAGCGGGGAAATCAAGCTCCCAGTATTTTTTTTGACCTGTGTTGCAGTCCGCTCGAGCGGAGAGATGCACGCTCGAGCGGAGAAATCGAGCATCCAGTACTTTGCACTGTTCATCAGTCCGCTCGAGCGGAGGATTGTGTGACACGCTCGAACGGGGGAGTTGACGCTCGAGCGGGTCCTTTTGTTTGCATGTCCGCTCGAGCGGGGAAACCTGCGCTCGAGCGGGGACCCTGTTTCACTGAAAATTGTGAAACTGTTTTCTGTGCACATCTTTGCATCCTCATTCCATCCTAGGCATTTTTAGGCCTAGTTTAAGACATCTTAACGAGGATATAGATGTAGAACACACCGAGGCAATTAGGGATTAAGTTATCATCTTTCCCAACTGTGAAACTTAGAGTGTGTTCATTCTGTTAACTGTTTAGGGTTGGCATTCCGAGGAGACGCTCTAGCTACTGATAGCCCAGAACACTGTGAGTAACAATTGTGTAAAGATATGTTCAAAATGATTATCTTGAATCTTTGAATCGAACTGCATTTCTTTGTTATTGTTATTGAATGAATGTCGTCCTTTATTTACGAATCTTGTGGCATCCTTAGCACCTCATTTCTTTATTATTATTCTGAGATCTCTGTCGGTTCCTCGTGGAACCACTATCTTCTTGAATGATTGGCCATCATTCTTGCTCGGTCTTTAAGACCCTCGTCTTTATTATGCTAATGGATGTACCACATATGACTGTTTACTGAACTGAACAACTGATATACTGTTTTAATTGAACTGTTTTCATTACTGTAAGGGCATTCATTCTAAACCTCTTTACGCATTATGTTATTCACTGGGCTTTAGCTCACTGCTCATATATATATGTAGGTGTACAGGCACCGGACCAAAGCTAGACGCGTCGGGGTTATTCCAGTCTTGTCAAGCCAGCCTACGTGCCTCACTGCGAGGTTCCCAGCCTATCATGCTAAGGCTTAGGGGTGTTTTAGCATTCCCCCTTTTTGCACTGTCTTACTGTTTTGTAATAACCGAATGGATCATATAGACTGAAAGTTTACTATACCGTTAAGTGGGGATTAAGTTCCCGTACTGAATGATTGTAAATATTGTGCATAACTGTCCTGTACCGAATGTTTATATGCATGGAAAATCTTTTTGGCATACAGACTGTCACAGCTCATTGGACATTATTTATTTACTGTATTGGCTTCCGCCAGGCCCTATACTCTGTTATATTGTATTACTGTTAAGTAGGCCTTTGGTAATCTCGGATTCTTGGCGATTCTGATGCTAAACCCATAGGGCGGGTTTGGGTGCGACAGAGTGGTATCGAGCGATACTTAACCACGAGTTATACCGCACCCACGTGTCCAAATGAGCTATAGGGTGTCCTAGAAAAGCAATTAGGGCATCGCATGAGCATGAAAAGTGTGTGATTATAACATGACTGAATATATGCTAACGTGTTAGACTGTCTAAGTATGCAAATTGTTTGATTTATAAGCTATTATAATCGCTTATAGTGAAATGGATAACGCATAAATGAACCTAATCCTCATCCACTTGAGGCTAGAATGGCGAGAATGGAAAGAATGATGGGCCGATAAGCGCGGACTTGAGCAATATCAGAACCAACAGCCCCCACCTCCTCCTCCGGTACAGCCGGAACCGAATGCGAATTTGAATGATGGGGACATAATTGCTCTCACCCAGAAGTTCAGCAAACTGAAATCGCCATCCTTTTAGGGAGGCATGGAACCGTTGAAAGCTGAAGCTTGGGTACTTGAGACTGAAAAGTTATTTGAAGTGTTTCCGTGCTTGGAAGCAAATAAAGTATTGTTAGCTACCTTCACCTTGCAAGAAGAGGCCAGAAGGTGGTGGATGCTGGTCCGTGATACTAATGCTGTAGTGACTTGGGCTCAGTTTAAGGAGTCCTTCTTTGAAAAATATTTCTCCCACTGTATCAGGGATAGGAAGGTGACTGAGTTTGAACAACTGAGGCAAGGCACCATGTCCGTTGCCGAATATGAAACAAAGTTCACCGGGCTTGCCAAATATGCACCACATATGGTGGACACCGAATACAAGAAGGCCCGAAGGTTTGAAGGCGGCCTGAATGCTGCAATACTGGATAGAATAAGTGTGTTAAAACTACCGACCTATGTAGGTGTTCTTGACCGAGCATTGATGGCCGAGTCGAATATCAAGGCAGTGAAACAATCTGAAACACTAACAACTGAATGGCATGGCAAAAGGCAGGGTTTCAAATTCAAGAAAGGCAAGCATAATCAACTGAACAAAAAGCAAAATACAGGGTCAACGACTACTTCTAGTCCAGGGAACCGTTCCTTTCCGCCCTGTTCCGAATGTGGTAACAACCATAAGGGAGTTTGTTATAAACTTTCAAGTGCTTGTTTCAGGTGTGGCAAAGTGGGCCACATGGTGAAAGATTGCCCTTCCACTGCTCAAGAACCTTGATGAGACTGCAAGATCAACTGTAGCACCAAAGCCTAACCCCAAAGCTACCGGGAAAGAGCCTATGAGGCAGGGCCGAGTGTTTGCCCTAGTACCGGGAGACGTGTAAAATACTGAAACCGTTGTGCCAGGTATCCTCTCTATTTGTGCTCAAAATGCATATGTACTGATTGATTCGGGGTCTACACATTCTTATGTGTCGCATGCTTTTTCGCGTAAATTGAATAGGCCCTTAGAACCTATGAATTACCTGCTAGCTGTATCATCACCTGTAGGAGGATCCATGACATGTGCATATATGTATCCTGCTTGTGAAATTATTGTTGGGGATGCACATCTGTTTATTGATTTACTGTCATTGAATATTGACCATTTCGATGTAATATTGGGGATGGACTGGTTACAAAAATATCATGCTACCATTGACTGTGTGACAAAGCAAGTTATTTTCCGTCCACCTGGTTTGCCTGAATTTGTATTCAATGGAGTTGGAGTAGTACTTCCTCCATATTTGGTTTCATCTGTGAAAGCTGTTAAATTGATTAGAAATGGGTGTAAAGGATATCTGTGTTCCATATTGACTGTACCTATTGATGATGATGTTAAAACTAATGTGAACTGTATTCCTATAGTCAGAGAATTCCCAGATGTTTTTCCAGATGAACTGCCAGGGGATTTGATTGACAGGGAGATTAATTCTTGTTGATGTGATTCCGCACATGTACCGATATCCAAAGCTCCTGAGAATGGCCCCAATCAACTAAAGGAATTGAAAGTACAAGCGCAAGAAGCTGTTAGACAAAAGTTTATCGGGCCCGATTTCACCGTGGGCGCTTACGTTTGTAAAGAAGAAAGATGGCTCACTTGAGGCGTGCATTGATTACTGCGAATGAATAAGGTAATCAGAAGAATAAATACCCATTACCGCGTATTGATGACCTATTTGATCAGTTACAGGGAGCTCAGGTATTTTCGAAGATTGATCTCAGATCCGGGTACCATCAACTGAAAGTTAAACCAGAAGACATTGATAAAACTGCTTTCAGAACGAGGTATGGACATTACGAATTTTTAGTTATGCCATTCGGAGTCACGAATGCCCCTGCTGCTTTTATGGACCGCATGAACAGAATTTTTAAACCATACCTTGATGATTTCATTGTAGTATTTATTGATGACATCCTGATTTATTCTAAGACTAGAGAAGAACATGAACAACATCTGAGACTTGCCCTGCAGACCTTAAGAGAACAGAAACTATATGCTAAACTGTCTAAATGTGAATTACGGATCATGTTATGTTTTTGGGGCATGTTGTTAGCAAAGATGGAATCTCTGTTGATCCGCAGAAAATTGAAGCCGTAGTGAACTGGCCTAGACCCACCAATGTGACAGAAATCCGAAGCTTTTTGGGATTGGCTGGATATTACAGAAGATTTGTCAAAGATTTCTCCAAAATAGCCCTACCATTAACTCAACTGACACAGAAGGGGACATCATTTGACTGGACTGACCAAAGGGAATCAGCATTTCAAGAATTGAAAACTTCGGCTAGTGATCGCACGGTTCGACTTTACCTTCGTGCGGATGGTTATACTGTGTTTAGTGATGCTTCTCATAAGGGTTTGGGGTGTGTTTTAATGTAGAATGGGAGAGTTATTGCTTATGCTTCCCGACAACTGAGACCGCATGAAAAGAACTACCCAACCCATGACCTGGAACTTGCTGCGGTAGTGTTTGCACTAAAAATCTGGCGCCACTATTTGTATGGGGCAACATGTGAAATATATACTGATCACAAGAGCCTGAAGTACTTCTTTACTCAGAAAGAACTGAATATGAGACAGCGGAGATGGCTGGAATTGATTAAAGATTATGACTTACAGATTCTGTACCACCCGGGAAAAGCCAATACCGATTCTTAGATGCCTTTGAAATCGATTGCAAACTTAGCTTGTTTGCTCCTTTGGACAAAAAGAGTTGCTTCGTGACCTTGAAAAATCTGGAATTGAAGTTGTTTTGAGGAACAAGGGGAGCGATAATGCTATTCTTTCAGCCAGGCATTGATTGAAGAAGTTAAGGAGAAACAGCAACTGGATGACTTCTTGAAGAAGATCATCGAAGAGAGAGAGTCTAAACCGAGACCGGGATTTAAATTTGAGAATAATGTACTGACCTTTCAAGGAAGACTGTGTGTACCAAATGATATCGAATTGAAAAGAAGAGTTCTGCAGGAGGGCCACAATTCAAAATTTTCGATCCATCCGGGGAATACGAAAATGTACCAAGATCTGAAACAGAATTTTTGGTGGCCGGGAATAAAGAAAGAAATTGCCGACTTTGTGTCAAAATGTCTTCATTGCCAACAAGTCAAAGCGGAACATCAGCGACCCTTGAACTATCAGTAACCCTTGCCCTCTGGGAGTGGAAATGGGAGCATATCACGATGGATTTTATCGTTGGATTGCCTCGCTCCAGAAAAGGTATGGACTCTATTTGGGTTATTGTTGATAGACTGACTAAATCTGCACACTTCTTACCTGTCAAGGCAATTTATAATGCGGACAGATTGGCTATACTCTATATTGATGAAATTGTTAGACTGCATGGAGTGCCTGTGTCTATTGTTTCTGACAGGGATTCTAAGTTTACGTCGAGGTTTTGGCAAAGCCTCTGATTGCATTAGTCTTGAATTGAAATTTGAGTAGTGCCTACCATCCTCAGACAGATGGCCAGTCAGAAAGGACCATCCAGACTCTGAGAATGTGTGTCCTTGATTTTCAGGGAGATTGGGAAAGCCATCTGCCATTAGTTGAATTCGCCTACAACAACAGCTATCATTCGAGTATTGGCATGGCGCCTTTCGAAGCATTGTATGGCAGAAAATGTAGATCTCCAATTTGTTGGGCAGAAGTTGGAGATGGGCCTTTGCTTGGGCTCGAGATTGTTTATGAAACGACTGAGAAAGTGAAAGCGTCTGATGCCGCAGGTAAAACCGCAGACAGAAAAGTTATGCAGATGTTAGAAGACGAGATAGAGAATATGAAGTGGGTGATCACGTGTTTGTGAAGGTGACACCGATGAAAGGCCAGACTCGTTTTGGAGTCAAAGGAAAGTTAGCGCCGAGATATGTCGGACCGTATCAGATTATCGAGAAAATCAATCCAGTGGCGTATCAAGTTGCGCTCCCTCCTAAAATGGAACATATGCATAACGTCTTCCACATTTCGATGTTGAGAGATTATCTCCGGGATCCCTTCCATGTGATTGAGCCCACTCGTATCGTGTTGAGTGATGACTACACTTACGAGGAACGGCCTATACAGATTGTAAACAGACGGATCAAGAAACTGAGAAACAAAGAAATCCCGTTGGTGAAAGTTGACTGGCAGAACCATGGTGGTGTGTATGCCACTTGGGAAAGGGAAGATGACATGGCTAGGCGATATCCTGAATTGTTCCCACTGAACCCTGTTTTCTTCCAGACCGAAGGTAATTCGAGTTTAGAGGACTAAACTCTTTTTAAGGAGGGTATCAGACAACCCTCGCCATTGTTCTTGAATAACCACCGATTCTTGATTCGTTAATCGAGACGGATTATGACTGATAACTGGATTGAATAAAATCGAATCGGTAGTGAAATTAAACCTGAATTGATTGAGTAAAATTATTGTATTGCATATTCTATCTGTTTGATCGATTATTTATCTGTTCGTGTTTTATGTTTAAACTGCTAATTGAAGGCCCTATCGGCGGCCGAACCGGGAATAGATTGATGTTTTAGGACCATCACGATTTATGTGATTTAATGGTATAATTACTCGAAAACTGATTAGGTATGACTAAATTCGATTAAATAATGATATATTGCATTGTTGACTTAATTACAACCATGCCATCTAGTGGCCACTATCTCACACATACTTTTGAGCCTTACACTTGATCAAAACAATTCATCAGCTCATTTTCATCTTCCCCACTGAAATAATATATATATATATATATAGAGAGAAAGAGAGAGAGAGTATTTGGAGGATAGCTTGGTTCTATCTGGTTGTGCTTAGAAACTTGAAGAAATTGAGGAGTAGATTGCAAATTGAGCCTCCTTCCCTTTAATTCAAGACTTGAGGTAGAGATTGTACCTTCTTGTCCATGCATTCAAGTCATATGTACCTTGGTTCATGGAAGGGTAGAGATTAAAGGCATGAATTAGTTTAATTTGTGGGATTGAAGCTCATTCCATGCATGCATGTTTATATTATTGAGTTTTGAGGATTTTGTCCATGGAATTGTACATGCATGTGCATATTATAGTTCTGGCCCATGTTTTCCTCATGATTTTAGAAGAATTGGTTCTAGCATGTTGGATTAAGGCATAATTGATGCATGTATGTTAGTATTGTTGAGTTTTGGGTTGATTTCATGATCAAATGACACATGCATGTTCATAACTATGTTTAAGTCCATGATTTCATCTAATCCTTGAAGCAATGAGTTCATGAGAGCATGTTTTCAAGCATGAAAATTGTTTAAAGTTCAAGCATGTTCTACTTAAGCGTTGTTCTTGAAAAATAGTTTGAAAAATGAGTTTAATTGAAACACCCTTGGGCTTTGATTTCTCAAATTGAGTTGAAGCATGTTATTCTATTAGTTTACAAATGTTTTCCAGAAAATGGGTCCAAGAGGATCGAATTTGGAGCATCTAAACTTGATTTTGAGCTTGGGACTCAAATCTGGAATTTCCAGATTTTGGTCGTCCGCTCGAGCGGGGAAAGTGCCGCTCGGCGGAAATCAACTCTAGTATTTTTTTGACTGTGTTGCGATGCTCGAAGCGGAGATGCACGCTTCAGCGAGAAATCGAGCATCGATATTTTGCATCTTTCATCACCCACTCAGCGGAGGAATGTACGCTCGAGCGGAGGATTGTGACACGCTCGGCGGGGAGTTGGCCTTCGGCGGGTCCTTTGTTTACATGTCCGCTCGGCGAAACTGCGCTCGGCGGGGACCTGTTCCGAAAATTGTGAAATTTTTTACATGCACATCTTTGCATCCTCATTCCATCCTAGGCATTTTTAGGCCTAGTTTAAGACATCTTAACGAGGATATAGATGTAGAACACACCGAGGCAATTAGGGATTAAGTTATCATCTTTCCCAACTGTGAAACTTAGAGTGTGTTCATTTTGTTAACTGTTTAGGGTTGGCATTCCGAGGAGACGCTCTAGCTACTGATAGCCCAGAACACTGTGAGTAACAATTGTGTAAAGATATGTTCAAAATGATTATCTTACGAATCTTGAATTTCTTTGATTATTGTTATTGAATGAATGTCCGTCCTTTATTTACAGGCTGTCTTGTGGCATCTTTAGCACCTCATTTCTTATTCTTTATTACGAGATCTCTGTTGGTTCCCTCGTGGAACCACTACTGCTTACTGAATGATTGGCCATCATTATTGTTCGGTCTTTTTAGACCTACTGATACTATTATGCTAATGGATGTACCACATATTTATTTCTTGGTGAACAAGCGATATCTTTTTAATTGAATTTTCATTACTGTAAGGGCATTCATTCTAAACCTCTTTACGCATTATGTTATTCACTGGGCTTTAGCTCACTGCTCATATATATATGTAGGTGTACAGGCACCGGACCAAAGCTAGACGCGTCGGGGTTATTCCAGTTTTGTCAAGCCAGCCTACGTGCCTCATTGCGAGGTTCCAAGCCTATCATGCCAAGGCTTAGGGGTGTTTTAGCATTCCCCCCTTTTTTGCACTGTCTTACAGTTTTGTAATAACCGAATGGATCGTATAGGCTGAAAGTTTACTGTACTGTTAAGTGGGGATTAAGTCCCCGTACTGAATGATTGTAAATATTGTGCATAACTGTCCTGTACCGAATGTTTATATGCATGGAAAATCTTTTGGCATACAGACTGTCACAGCTCATTGGACATTATTTATTTACTGTATTGGCTTCATGAATACATACTACTGTTATCTTGTATTCTTGTTAAGCAGGCCTTTGGTAATCTTGGATTACTGGCCGGTTACGATGCTAAACCCATAGGGTCGGGTTTAGGTCGTGACAGGGTAACCCTACCCCCTCATAGGGGTGTTTTGGTTCTTTTTATGTAGTATGTGCTTTTACAGTGAAATATACAAGGTGGTTCATAACAGTGGTACAAATGAGCAATCAATCTGAGAACAAAGTTCAGTGGGGATCACAGTTCAGCTGCGTGTGGGCGTGTGGTGATTAATTAAGAATTGGAGCCGAAGTGCTATCTGTTTTTTTTAAATATGTTTTCTCTCTTTCTTTTTGCTAGGTAGTTTTTCATCATAACTTCAGAAAGACTCGATATCCCCCGAGTTGTTTGGACCCGTTCTCGTAGGCTTTGTAAAACGCAAGATCTTGTTGACGGTCAGCCAGTGTTAGTTTCTCTCCCGCCGGTTACTCGACGAAGAAGGAATAGACAATCAGCATCAGTACCAAGCACTCAACAAACTCCTGTTCACTCACCAGCATTTAATTCATCCAGTCCAACAATGGCACAGAACCCAGCACAAAACACAGAAGAAGTTGCTGCCATGATGGCAACAGTCCAAAGGACCATGGATACGGTCAACCAACGGATGGCCGCATAGGATGAAGTCATCGCTGATCTGCGACGCCCATCTGGGGCATCTGCATCTACTGTACATCCAGTCCCGGTTGCCCAGCCAAATCGTGATCTCCCTCCACCACTGGAAACTCCTCTGGTCCCAGATCCTCAGGAGATGTTTCCAACAGCTTCAGCTTACAGACCTCCAGTACAACCTTCTACGGGAACCATTCCCTTCGATATGAATGAAGTTGATCCAGCCATGATCAAAATTGCTAGGCTTGAGAAAGCCTTGAAGAAATCCCAGGGTTTCAATTCAATTCCCGACATTGAGGACGGGTACACTGAGGCTTCAATCAAGTTGCCAGAAAAATTCAAAATGCCTCACATTGATAGATTTGATGGGAGTGGGGATCTGATTGTGCATGTCCGCCTGTTTTCAAATGTGTTGAGGCCCATGGGTTTGTCTAGGGCACAAAAACTCTCATTATTTGGGAGAACCCTGTCAGATGTAGCGGCCATCTGGTACGCCAAACTGGAGGACTCAACGAAGCGAAATTGAGAAGAACTGTCTGAGGGGTTTGTTAACCAATACTCATACAATACTCAGATAGAAGTAACAATCAGTGAGTTGGAAGCAACCACTCAGAATCCCAAAGAACCCTTCATTGACTTTGTGGCAAAATAGAGAGCAAAGGCAGCCAGAATGACGAGCAGACCTTCTGAAAGAGAACAAATCAGGTTAGTGGTCCAAAACCTCGAGCCAAACATGTTGCAGAGAATGATAGTGGCACCGTTGTCCACATTTGCTTCCTTACATGAGTTAGGGGTTCAAATTGAAAGCGCCTTCAAAAAAGGCATCATCCACAGAACAAGTGAACCTGCAAAAAAGCCATTCACTCGGAGTACCAATGCTAGTACTAGCACTATTCCGCGGCCCACAGATGTCAGTACCATTGCTACATCATCGGCCAAGATAGTTGATCCCTTTGCTGCTGCCACAAACTCATAAACCGCACAAAATAGTCAACCTTGGAACCGAAGACCCTTTTTCCCCCTCCATATGAGTCCGACCCGCGCCCTCAAGGTGTTGATGGACAAGGGGCATCTCAAGCCTCTTGATCCTTGCCCTCTCCCAAACCCACTGCCAGTTAGACACGACCCAACCCAATATTGTACTTTCCACCAACAACATGGCCATCATACAGATTCATGTTGTCGTCTACATTATGAGATTCAGAATCTCATTGACAATAAAGTCTCCTAAACCAAATGTGACAACCAACCCACTTCCTATACATAACCAAGTTCCTCCCCTCGGAAATATTAACTACATCCAAACACTACCACCTATCTTCAACCCAAGCATATATATTACCTCGTCCCACCTACCGAAACTGGAGGTGGTTATTTCAAAAGGCACGGATATGTGCATGTTGGATCTAGCCCTACAAATTCAACCCAAAAAGGTTGTGGCAGGAACAAAGAAAGAAGAGAGTGCATTAAAGACAAGGTTATCTGATACCTGTGTCATAGAAAAGAGGGCTTCGCTTGTAGGGGAGTATGACCCCAGTTTATACATTGTGGTCATTGATCAACCAAAACCAGTGGTCCTATTGCCGGATGTTCTCAGTGTCAATGTTATCAAGGAAGGCCAGTTAGGGCAACATCAGAACGATTGGCCTGAACAAGGCCTAAATGACTTGGCCGAACTGGAAGAGGATCTAGTTCAGATAGAAGAAGACCTAGCCAACCTTTACTTCTTTGAAGAAGAGGAAACAAGCAGTGTCCAGATAGGCTGGTTGGATTCAAGTAAGCCAGAAACAAACAACGGTTGGTTTGGCGACGAAGAGCTAGATGAGGTGGAACAGACAAAAGGGGTCAGGGAGGAAAAAGCCGAGACCACATCCATTACTAGTACAGAACAAGTGCTGGAACAATTCCAGCAGGAGAGAATGGAAGAAATTCAAAGGAAGATGGCCTTGCCAGAAACCAAAACCATAGTTGGAAAGGAAAGGTATGTTGCTGAAGGGCGTGATGTGAACATGCTTCAAGTAGAGTCTGATAAAAGCTTGGCCATGACTGCTGGAGAGTGGTGGAAAGATAATGATCTGAGTCATGCATACATGGACGAATGGTGGAAATCCAATACCCCTGACGATACGTGGTATACGGACGAAATCAATCACATGACCCGGAGTGGTTGATACTTCAAACCTGCAGCCGTAGATCAACCAGAATCCTTTAACAAAGAGGTTGATAACACCAGAGAGAAAGACTGTGAAGACAACCTGGTTTTGAAACAACTCAAGAAGATTTAGGCAGATATCTCAATCTGGGGATTGATAATGGCTTCCCGGGAGCATAGGCAAGCATTGCTAGAGGCAATGAATCGTAGCAAACTGCCTATAGACACTACCGCTGATCAACTGGTGTCGTTAGTCACATCCGGCAATGTTACGCCAGTGATATCTTTCACAGATAAAGAACTGCCACCTAAGGGTGCCAACCACAACCGGCCCTTGTATGTAACTCTGGAGAGCTGAAAGAAGTGGATTCCAGTAGAGTTAGTAGATACTGGATCGGTGATCAATGTATGTCTGGCACGGACTGCTTATGCCATAGGTTTGAGGCCTGTTTACTTCACACCCACAATTGAAGCCATCCGAGCTTATAACAATACAAGCTGGGATGTCATTGGAACATTCAAGTGCCATATCCTAATCGGCCCGTCCAAACATGAGAAAAAATTCCATGTAATGGATATTTTAGCTACCTTCAATCTACTATTGGGAAGGCCTTGACTGCATCAGATAAAAGTTGTGTCATTAACAGTCAATCAATTGGTGAAATACCCCTTCAAATGTGAGATTGCTACGGTGTACGGTAATTCGTTGATCCACCCTCCCTAGGGAACTACCACACCAGTGTTGGAAATCATACACGGGGAAGAAGATGTATTCCTCTCTGGCTTCTCACTAACAGAAGCCCAAGTAGTCCAATCTATCATGGCAGCAGTTGATGGAATCTATGTGAGTGCTCAGTCCATCTACATGATGAACAAACAGGGGCATATGCCTGGATCAGGACTAGGCAGGAGTGGCAAGGCAGGAGGCGCTGTTACTAAGAAGCTAATTCACAACCCCCATGCTTTTGGGTTGGGATACAAACCTACTACTGAGGATTGGCAAAAGAAGTGGAC
This sequence comes from Camellia lanceoleosa, assembly GCA_025200525.1. Classification (NCBI taxonomy): domain Eukaryota; kingdom Viridiplantae; phylum Streptophyta; class Magnoliopsida; order Ericales; family Theaceae; genus Camellia; species Camellia lanceoleosa. Next base: position 189,380,736 of record CM045758.1, on the reverse strand, counting down.
TGAGTTGAGAGGAAGAATTAAAGCAAAGAAGGATGGAAAACAATATGAGTTAGTTCACAAACCAATACGGGGAACCTTGAACGGACGCTTTGTTCGCCAAGGGGAAGATTTCCCTTTTTGTGGATTTCCAGAGCCTTGATTTGACCATGAGACGAAGGCAATCTATCTCGGGTTCGAGATCTTCTTCGGGCACCAGTTACCGGAAGAGGAAGATGAGTAGATGGACCTGAATACTATCTGAGTCAAGGCGGATCAGAATCGTGAGCGTTGAAGAAGAAAAGCTGTTGGAAAAAACACTAACTGACTTACTAACAAATTCTACTATCGGAACTGAGTCTGACAACTTGGGGGATAGTTTTATTATCTCAATGATCGGGGATAAACCAAAAGTAGATTTCTCTAAATTATTGTGGATGCATCTGTGGCTTCACACCTAATCTGGAAATTTGAAAAGGGCATCATCAGTAGTTCTGAATCGGATAATAAGTCAGAATCTCATTCTATCGAGTCTGTAGAGTCAGAGTCAGATTTGAGTTCTTCTGAGTCTGGTACTTCCGGGAGTAGTAACCCGGATGCCAAAGTCTGTCAAAGTCTTCTTTTAGTTTTTCTTTTGAGTCAACTGTAACTGAGGACCCCGACTTTACTAATGCGAATGTGGTAGAGTTTGCATACTTCTCTGTGCCTTTAGTTTGTTGCACTGATCTTGATTTTCAAAATTTTGACTTAAACGAAGAGGAAGAAATTCCTCGGGCTTTGAAAAATTTGGTTGACCAAGAGAAGGAGAGGCGTATTAAGCCCTGGACAGATGAAATCACTACAATTCATGTGGGTACTGAGGAGGATCCTCGTTTGGTCCAAATCGGATCCACGTTATCTTCGGAGGAACGCGAGCGTTTAATCGCTTTATTAAAAGATTTCAAAGATGTTTTCGCGTGGTTCTACGAAGACATACCTGGAATAGATCCTGAGATTGTACAGCACTGGATCCCTCTTAATCCTGAGGCCCGACCAGTCAAACAGAAACTGCGCAAAGTTCGCCTAGATTGCGCATTAAAGATCAAAGAGGAGGTCAGCAAACAGATTGATGCAGGTTTTTTGATGGTATCTAAATACCCAACTTGGTTGGCTAATATCGTTCTGGTTCCAAAGAAGGACGACAGCATTAGGGTCTGCGTCGACTTCCGAGATCTAAATAGAGCAAGTCTGAAAGATGATTTTTCATTGCCACACATCGATGAACTAGTAGACTTCACAGCTGGCCATGCTTTGCTTTTATTCATGAATGGGTTTTCCGGATATAATCAGATTTCTATGGCACCGAAGGACAGAGAGAAAACTACTTTCACCACGCCGTGGGGTACCTACTGTTATAGAGTTATGCCTTTTGGACTGAAAAATGCTGGGACTACATATCAGCAGGCCGCAACCACCATTTTGCACGACATGATCCACAAGGAGGTTGAGGTGTATGTGGACGATATAATTGTCAAGTCTAAAGAGCGAGGAGGTCACTACACTACACTGGAAAAATTCTTTGAGCAAATCAAGGAGTATAGACTGAGGTTAAACCCACAGAAAAGCACCTTCGAGGTAACTACAAGAAAAATGTTAGGATTTCTGATTACACAAAGGGAGATTGAAGTAGATCCCTCCAAAATCAAGGCCATCGTAAAAATGCCACCACCAAGGACTGAAAAGGAGTGCACGACTTTCTGGGTAAGGAGCAATTCATAAGACGGTTTATCTCAAAATTAACCTTGACTTGTGAACCACTGTTTGGTCTGTTGAAGAAAGGAAAGAAATTCCAATGGGATGATAGGTGTCAGTTCGCCTTCGAGCAGGTTAAGCAGTACCTTCAAAATCCTCCTATATTATCGCCACCAGAACCGAGGAAACCACTGATCTTGTATTTATCAATAACAAATTCAACCATGGGGTGCATGCTAGCACAAGAATCAAAAGCGAAGGTGGAGAAGGCCATCTATTAGTTAAGCAAGAAGATGCTAGAATATGAAACTCGCTACACTCTTCTCAAGAAAGATTCCTTAGCTTTGGTTTGGGCAACGAGGAAGTTGAGACACTACCTGTTAGCTCATTCTGTAATTCTGGTTTTGAGCTTAGATCCCATCAAATATCTGTTTGAGAAACCAGCACTTACGGGTAAGCTAGCTTGTTGGTTGCTTCTTCTCTCCGAGTTTGACCTCAAGTATGTCACGCGCAAATCAGTTAAAGGAAGAGCTGTAACGAAATTTCTAGCAGATCACCCAGTAGAAGGCGATGATGAAGCAGTGGAGTATCCATTCCCAGATGAAGACATTCTACAGATAGAAGAGGAACCATGGACAATGTACTTTGACGGAGCGTCTAATCAGTATGGTTATGGGATCAGTGTGTTGCTCATAGCACTCGATGATTCATACATACCTCTAGCCTTCAAACTCCGATTTAAAGTATCCAACAATGAAGCAAAATATGAAGCATGTATTGCTGGTTTAGAAGCTGCCCTAGAACTAGGGGCAATAAGATTAGATGTTATCGGAGATTCGAATTTGGTTGTGTCTCAAGCTAACGGAGATTGGCAGGTTAAGGAAGAGAAAATGAAGGTTTATCATCAGGCCCTGGATGTGTTAATTCCGAGGTTTGAGAAATTGACATTCACGCATTTGCTCAGAGAGAACAACCGATTTGCTGATGCGTTGGCAACTTTATCCTCCATGGTGGACATTCCGCTTTGAGTGAAGATGCGCTCGATCATCATTGAATAGAAGTATACGCCGGCGTATGAGACCATCGTCGTGATAAATGAAGTTCAAGACACGAACCCCTAGTATTACGACATCTGGAATTTCCTGGACAAAAAGGCGTACCCACTAGGGGCAAGTGCCAAGGCCAAAAGGGGAATACGGCGTCTGGCCATTCAATTTATCATCTGCTGGAACAAGTTGTACAAAAGAGGCCATTTGGGAATGCATAAGTTATGTGTTGAGGAAGGAGAATCAAGGTGCCTTATGGAAGCTATCCACGAAGGAGAGTGTGGAGCTCACATGAATGGTGTGATGCTAGCTCGAAAAATCCTTAGACAAGGCTACTACTGGTCAACTATGGAGGAGGACTGTATTGGCTTTGTACGGCAATGCCACAAATGTCAGATCCATGCCAATCGCATGAACATTCCGCCGTCGAAACTCTACAATATGACTTCACCATGGCCTTTCTCAGTCTAGAGAATTGACATTATCGGTGCAGTCACGCCAAAGAGGTCAAACAGGCATGAGTTCATTTTGCTAGCAATCGACTACTTCACAAAGTGGGTGGAGGCCCAATCCTATACCGTTCTAAAGGCGTCGCATGTGGCTAAAGTTCATCAAGAACAACATTATCTGTCAGTATAGGGTGCCCAACGAGATCATCTCAGATAATGGCTCGCATTTCAAGAAAGAGGTGATAGACCTGCTTGAGAAATATAACGTGGCTTTCCGTAAGTCATCAATATACAGGCCGCAGACCAATGGAGCTGTTGAGGTTGCAAACAAAAACATCAAGAGAATTTTGCAGAAAATGGTTGAAACCTATAGGGACTGGCCGGAGAAACTTTCATTCGCACTCTGGGGTTACAGAAAGTCGATCCGAACATCTACAGGAGCAACCCCTTATTCTCTTGTTTATGGGATGGAAGCTGTTCTGCCAATCGAGATCGAAGTACCATCGCTAAGAATTATGGTTGAGTGTCAGATAGCGGAGGCAGACTGGCAACAAAGTAGATTTGAAGAATTGATGTTGTTTAACGAGAGGAGGTTGAAGGCATTGTATCATATCCAAGGTTACCAGCGTAGAATTGCAAGGGCTTTTATCAAGTCCAGAAATTTCAAGGAAGGAGACGTGGTGCTCAAAGACAATCGAGCCCCCATCCATTACCCTAGGGGCAAGTTCAGACCCAATTGAACTAGCCCTTATATCATTAAGTCAATCTGGTCTGGAGGAGCAATTATTCTTATGGATTTGGATGACTTGGAGTTTTCACAGCCGATCAACATGGACAAGTTAAAGAAATATTATTCCTGAGAGGGTCGCTAGGCCAAAAACCCGAAAGGGCGACCTAGACAAAAGTTAGAGTATAAAAAAAAAATTAGAAATAAAGAAAAACTGAGCTCGCAAGACCGAAAACCCGAAAGGGCAACCTTGACAAAAGTTAGAGCGCAAAATGAGAGAATAAATACTCGAGTGAACCCTCTCCGAACTACGTAAGGCTTGATTATCATCTTTGGGATATGTAGGCAACTTCATCTCGAAGTTTGGCCATCACTATTTTTCAACCCAACTGTCTTGTTCATCTGGTTTAATCAATCCGTCATTCTCCATCGTTTGTTGACTTGGTTATGATCTTCTGATTTGGGGCTGTACAACCTTAGGATTAATTTCGTATATATCTAGTGGTGACCATTTCTGAAAAACAAAAAAAAACAAAAAAAAAAATTGTTTTGAAAAGTTTTAATTCAAATTTTGCTTTTCTTCTCAAAACTTTACCATTTACAACGCAAAAGGAAACTTTTCAATACTTACTTTAATTTTATTGATTTATCACAAGTATATTCTCCAAACAAAAGTTGATTTTACATAAAAACTTGAAAAGAAAAGACAAAGCAATAAACAAGGGGCATAGATGAGTCAAGTGTCAGTTCTCCGTCTCTTTTTCATGCTTGTGGAAGTTTTTGTAACCGAGGTCAGCCTAATATGTTCCTCATCCTCGAGCCAAACCAAGTATTCATCAGGAAGGATGGAACTGAAAGTAAGGGCAGGGGCCAGAAATTCTCTCGTATTCCAAGCACTAAGGTACCGAGGCAAGTACGAACCACGAACGGGAAATGAAGCTGGGTGCTTTATCCCTTCATCTGGACAAATCTGAACATGTCCAAACTAGTGTCTGAACCTGAATAGAAAATAGAATACACAGTGTGTAAGGCCAATCAACTGTATACCTGGTTGCCGAGACATGCTGTAACTCATCTTAGCCAAGTTAAGCCAGGGGCTATGCCAAACAATGTCAGCCACAGATCTGCTGTGCATCCAGTCACACCACATTCCCTCTGAGGAGAACTCCACTAGCTGTGGACAAAGAAAGTAAGTCTTGGCCGAGTACTCAGGGCAAGGATCCACCACTTTCAACTTATCCATCAACCATATATGGGGAAAGGGATGAAAAATAAGAGAGATAAAAGAATAGAGAGATGTACGTTGAGAGAAAAGTAAGAAAAGGGTTTTGAGAGAAAAAAAAAGAAAAGAGATTGAATGTCGTGTGATGTAAGGATCATAAATAAGGAGGGTGGGAAACAATACCTGGAGAAGTAATGGACTCCTTGCAAATCGAGTAGTCTCTCCCCGTTGAAAAGTATCTAAACCTGTCAAAGTCTCAGCCAACACTAAGCCCATACAACTCTTACCCTCTTTCAGGCATTGGGCTACTTCAATCAGTTTAATGCTAACTCCACCGCAACTAGGGGCAAGAAGGAAGTGTGCGAGTAAGCATAAGCAAAGGGCATGCTGATGATAATTTTGCCAAAGGAGGTCGTCTTTGTCACTAGCGATGAAAAACTGACGAATCAAATCTAGAATATCTAGTTCCCCATTGTGAGCCAAGGATCGAGCTTCGTGTAAGGTAAGCCCACACATTCGTCCTAAAGCTTGAGCATGGCCAAAACAGGGTTGAAGCATGATTTCTTTATCATGTTGAGATTCCATCAATGCTTGAAATTCTTTGAGTATCGAACACATCTCTTGTGACCAAAACGAAATATATGTGTGATTGGATTCGAGCACCGAGCAGCGGCATGGAGAAATGGAAAGCAAAGTGAAGTGCAGCTCAACAAAAAAGGAGCATTTAGGCCAAAACCGCAAAAGTTCATCTTTTCCGAGCCATCCAAAGTGGTTATCCAGTCTTGGAGCCTATTGGTGGGCAACATCTCCATTTTGAGAGCAAAATGTAAAACCTTGCTCTTCTGCCAGAAACAACATTATGGGAGTACCATTTATAGAATTTAGATGGAGTAGTGATGATAGCCTTTAGTGGTGGGCGGGCCAAACATTGTGTTGTAATTGTGGAGTGCACTCCTAGAAGATTCCCTTTGTCCTCCTGTGTTCTTTTGTCCTCTTGTGTTGTGATTGTATTTTGAGTCTTGTTTTATTACTAAGTCTTTTGTTTTAGTATGTTCAAGTTGTTTTCATTATGTTTCTTTTGTTATCAAGTTGTAATTTTTTCATTTTGTGTGGTTGATATTATTATCCAATTCATGAACCAATTCAAGCGCAAGTGTTCTTCAAAGATTATCATGCAAGTGTTATTCAATCATCATATGCAAACACAGTACAAGATATTTGCAAGAAAAGATCATCCACAATAACACTTGATAAAACTAGCAGGTCCAACCCCGATCATTGTTTTACAAAATAAAAAACAAAAGAGAAGTCTTTCAAAAAGAAAAGAGTCTATTTGAAGCTAGTGTTTAAACTACAAAGCAAAAATAAAAATAAAAAAACAAAAAGGGTTTTTGGTTGGGGTTTTAGTTTATCTAAAAATAAAAAAAGGGGTTTTTTTGTTGGGGTTTTAGTTTATCTGAATATAAATATAAAAAAAAGAAAGGGTTTTTATTTATCTGAAAAAAAAAATGAATGAAAAAAAAAAGCATTTTATTTTTGTTTTGTTTTCGTTTCTTTTGTCCCGATATGTCATAATTTATTTTATGTGTATTAAAGTCACAACAAAATTTTGTTTTTGTTGTTTTGTTTAAAAAAAAAAAAAAAAAACCAAAAAAAGATAAATAAAGAAAAATATAAAATAAAATAAAATTTTCGTAAATTGGTTTTGTGTCCGTTTTGTGTCCATTTTATTCGCAAGTGTGTTTTGCCTAATTTCAGTTCATTGAGTTTTCTTTTACATTTTCAGTAATAGGCTCAAATTGTCCGATTTGAAATACAACAATTTCTAACATCTAAATATTCAAACCATTCTGATTTGCTATTCGGATTCACAAACAAACTCGTTTTATTAATTTTGGGGATTAACCCCGATCACATTTGTACAAAATATATACAGAAAGAAAAAAAAGAAACAACAACAAAAGCAACAAAAAAAAATGAAAATAAATAAATAATAATAATAAGAAGAAAAAAAAGAAAAACAAAAACAAAGAGAGAGAGAGAGAGAGGGATCTTTTTCTTCTTTCTTCTCCGGCAGTAGCCCGGCGGCGAAGATTACAACTGGCTTCATTTTCACACAACTTTGTTGCCCAACTTTACCATCACTTGCCTCGCTTCATCTTTACTCTTTCGGAACTCTTGAAGACTCTGCCTCGGCTTTGGCAGAGCTTCCGAAGGAAATTATTCCTCGTCGACCATCAAATTGGTTGTGCGAAGAAACTTCGAATCGAGCCACAGAGGTGGCTTGTCATTTCAGCTCTTTGCTCTGCTTTTTCAGCGCACTAATTTCTACTCGAGCGTCTTTGTACATACATTGGAGGAGGGAGAGTTGTGCATTTAACTGATGTACCTCACACGTCCTGTTCTGCAGTCGACGGGACAAGTTGGAGACCGCAGTCACGGTCTCCACACATGACCTCAACGTATACGAGTTTGCTTCGATATCAGATTGTGCCGCCATTATTTGTTCAACTGACATCGCCGGAACGTTGAAAACAGGGGAAGGAGGAGGAGCCCGTGGTTGAGGTTCAGGGGAGTCAGAATCGGTCATCTCTATCGTGGACTCGTTCAGGTCTGGAAAAAGAGCGAGAGAACTGTGTGAAGAGGCCATGACAAGGGAGAGTAATGCAAAAGAAAGAGGTTGCAGAATGGTGGCAGAGAAAGTTTGCAGGCTTTTGCTCTGCCCTCCCTCGTAGGCCTTAACTTAAGAAGATGATGAAACCAAAGAAGAAGACAAAGAGGGAGGAAGGCCGAGACAATAATTGACAATCGGGGCAGGATTGGATAGCCTATCGGTCAGGTGCCGCGATTGTTGAAATCGCGCGACAGACACGACTCTAGAAGAAGATGAAGGAAAAGAGAGTGAGACAAAAATAGGAGAGTCGGGAGAGTTGTATATATATATGTATATATATTGTATATCTTTGTATTATATATATTTGTTTGAAAATTTTGGTCACAAGAGTGGCTTGGGTTTTGTGGTTTGGCTCAGTGGTTGAAAACTGAGAGACTAAGCCCGAGGTCAGGGGCTCGAACCCCACAACAAATGCTTCTTTTGTTTTGTTTTGGTTTTACGTGTATATGTCTCATATATATATATATATATATGTATATTTGTTTGCAAATCTTGTCACAAAAGTGACTTGGTTCAGTGGTTCGGCTCAGTGGTTGAAGCCTGAAAAGTTGAGCCTAGGGTCCGAGGTTCGACCCTCATATCAACGAGTGTTTCTTTTGATTTGTTTTGGTTTTATGTATATATGTCTCGTATACCTATATATATATATATATTTGTTTGAATATTTTGTCATAAGAGTGGCGTGGGTCAGTGGTTAAAGACTGGGAAACTAAGTTTGAGATCATAGGGTCGAACCCCCGTACCCATGCATTTTGTGTTTTTCATTTCTTTTTGTGTGTTTTGCATACGCGCACTAACGTTAGCAAACGGAATATGCCTTCTCAGTAACGGCATCTTTCCGCTGATGGCAGCAAACGAAATATTCCCCGAATCTGTATATGTATACCGCATGTACATATCTGTGTGTATTTTGTCTGTATATGTATATATGTATACCGTATGTACATATTTGTGTCTATGTCCGTATATGTATGTATTTTGTCTGTATATGGTATATGTATACGGTATTTGGTTCAAACTTATAATTCCTCCTTTCATTCTGTGCATCTATCGCACAATAATCTCACTTCGAGCATCTACTGTACAATTTCAATTCAATCGCGCTATCTTATGCACTCCCGTGGTCTAGGAGACCTTAAATCCTCTAGAGGTGCAATTCCTTTGGTGTTTGTTGTGGCAGAACGACTTTAGGTGGTCTAGTATAGCCACCATCCTATGTTTACAATGAGTTCCTAGGAGACCAACTGCGATGGTGGAAACTAGAGTTCGAATGGCGATGCCTAGAACGCAAAAGGTTTGGAATTTTCGATACTAAAGTCTGGTTTAAATACCCAGGGGTGTATCCCCGGCTTGAAATCTGTATGGCAGCCCCATAGGTTGAGGTAGCGTGTATGCGCCTCAATTCTGGATACTGAACCAACCTAGTCTGTCACCCTATTGGAGAATAAGGAAAGTTGTGAATATGATAAAAAAGAAAAGCAACATCAGCGGCTTCTACAAGTAGAGGTTACCCATTGTCATTCTACCATATCTTCTTCCACTCGCGTGAGGCGCGTTTGGATTTCGAATCCACCTTTGCTCCTCTCGCGTAAGACGCGTTTGGATCTCAAGGTCACATACTCCTCTCGCATAAGACGCGTTTGGATCTCAAGATCACATACTCCTCTCGCGTAAGACGCATTTGGATCTCAAGTTTACATACTCCTCTCGCGTAAGACGCATTTGGATCTCAAGTTCACTATTCCTTCTCTCACGTATGACAGACGCGTTTGGATCTCAAGTTCACTTTCCTCCTCTCGCGGACGAAGCGTTTGGATCTCACATTCACTACATCCAACATTTATGCTTTCATTCAGTGTCACATCATTGTCTTGATTGCATTTCATTGCATGATCATAAGTTATGTTTTACATATCATTCTGCATCTTGCCCCTGAAATACGAAGGTTTAATTCCTTGCAAAATGATACGTAGGCAACCCTCAGGTTCAACTAATTGTTTGCACATTTGTTTGTTTGCCCAAGTCTTACGACCTCGTCAAATGGGTCGTCTTCAGGCTTTGACATTCACTCACGTTATGAAATGATTTCGAGCTTTGTCAATGAGGGGCAACTGTAGATACCCCATTTTGACCGATCCTAAGACTTGAGCGCTTTTTTTTTTATTACCCAATGATGACAATTAGAATGTATTTCTCACAGAATCCTCAATAAGAGAGATGGAATTTGAACTTTAATCCCAACCTTCACCGTTTTGGCCAGATTGTTTTAAAATACTAAATATTTCATTAATTTAGTATTTTGGAATTTTGCATAATTTTTTGCGTTTGTTCATATTTTTGGTGTTTTTATATATATTGGTATAAATTATATATTTTAGATATTTTATATATTATAAAAGAAAAATAATAAAAAATTATATTGATGTCGGCATGTCGACATCAATTCACTCAACTGAACTCAACTGAACACACACATATATATATATTATATGATATTTATATATAATATTTATATTATTATAATTATATTATATATATTATAAAAGAAAAATAATAAAAAATTATATTGATGTTGACATGTCGACATCAATTTACTCAGCTGAACATATATATATATATTATATAATATGCATATAGATGATATTTATATAATATTTATATTATTATAATTATATTACTATATTTTGGTTTGTTGCTTATATAAAGCAACCAAATGGATGATTTGAACGGGGCGGGGAAAAAAATTGATTCGAGAAGCAAAAACATTTGAGTTAGAGAGCAAAGAGAAAAAATATTTCAGTCTTCCGCTAACACTTCCATAAACTCCATAATTTCGAATTGAGGATTTGAGAACCAATTTTTTACACTTGAGGGTGATCAAGAGAGAGTTTGTAAACTAAAGAGTTCATCATTTCCAGAAATTTGAGGGTGTTGGAATCAAGTTTGTTAATGAAGAGCTTACCTCTCTTTCAAAGGTACAATTTTGCATCTTTTTCCTTACTTCTCTCTTTCTCTTTTCCTCAATTTTTCTTGTTTTATACACTGTTTTGGGGCTGTTTTTGGACTGTTCTTGGACTATTTTCAGAGGCTAAAATATGGTTTAGAAGTCTCAAAAGTAGAGGGGTTAGCCACCCTTCCTTAAACTTGTTTAGTAGCTTTAATCTATTCATAGTTGTTCACCTTTGTTAGCTTAATTTCAGTACTATTTTATGCTATTTAAGGGGTTGTTTAATTTATTTCAATAAGTTTGTTTGACATATTATGTTTGTGTTATATTAACCAATTAATCAACTTCGCATAATTATTTCTGCAACTTCCCTCCATTCTTTGCTTATTTCGATTAAAAAGTTGTGAAAAATTAAGATTGTGGTTCAAGTATAAGAAAGGAACTCTTCCATGCTTAATGGTTTAATCTCTTCGGAGGTTCATTACCAAGGGTATAAAACGTTCTATGCTTAATGGTTTAATCTCTTTGGAGATTCACTACCAAAGGCATAAAATGTTTTATGCTTAGGAGGTTCATTACCAAAAATATACAACGTTCCATACTTAATGATTTAATCTCTTAGGAGATTTATTACCAAAGGCATAAAACACTCTATACTTAACGGTTTAAATTCTTTGGAGGTTCACTACCCCAAGTGTATACATGTTCTTATACTAAAGCACAATATTTTATTTTTCATTTCTCTTTATTCATCAGTGTGTTTACTTTTAAGGGACTAATTGACCCTTAGAAATCACCAAGAAAAGTGTCATTATCACTTATTATCAAGTTTGTATTTCAAGTCATTATCACTCAAGTTTGGGTTTTTCTAAGTCATTATCACTCTTTTGAGTTTGACTAGTCCTTATTGTACATCTTGAGTTTGACTTGGAATCCCTTATCGCTTGTAAATAAGTTTGACTCTTCCTTTGTAATTTCCCCCGAAGAAAATAAGATTTTTTTCTCAGGTTAAGTTGATGCTTGTTTCTCTTTATTGCGTTTTAGATTTAGTGGACGTAAATATTACTTTTGCACAAACAAGAGAAAAGATAAAGAAATAGAAAGGTAATAAAAAAGACTAATAAAATTGGTTAAAATTGGATTACAACCGACATAAAGAACCAATATGATTAATTGAATTTGGTTGGACGTTATACCGAGTCTATTGTGTCAAGGCTTGTCTTACATCAATTTATGATATTTTGATGAATCTTGAAGTGTCTTTACTTCCCTTCTTGAATTCACTTCATGATAGGAGGGAGGGGTGGTTGTTTATTAATTGCATTTATTGGTCATTGTCCAAATTGTATCCGAGATCATCAAGCAATCAACTTGCTAATTGATAATTTTAGAGATGATTCTAACCCTCTCTTGAGTATTTTTATGATAGAGAAGGGTAAAAAAAAAAAGACAAACATGGCTAGGAATAACCTGTCTGCACTGTTTCACCTTAAGTACAAAAAATAGATTTCCACAAGAAAACAAAGTATTGGATTTATTTGGGGCTCGACTGAGTCACGTTTTGGGGTCGGCAAGGCTCCAATAAATTGAAAAAAAATACACTTTTGGTCGAAAACGGTAACTAGGGGTGAAACAGAACAAATCCCAGCAGGGCAGACAGAATAATTCCTGAGAAGTATCGAGCAATCATTGCATATTATTATTGTAATAAATTAGACAGCCCCTTTCAGTTATTAGTCATTCGGCTTTGTAATAATTATTTATTCGGACATTTGGACCTTCTTTCGCGATGACAAATATGTAATAAGTTGTATGTCTTCCAACCCCCATTCTTTCTTCCTTTTATTTCACTACTTATGATGATTAGATTAGGGTCATCATGTTTAATTATCCTTTTTCCATGATTTGCATCCATTCATTTACATGCATAAAAGTTCGGCTCATCATATTATTCAAATGTCAAATTCAAACTCCTTACTTGCATACATACGTTATCACAGGCCTTGAATTAACTCACATGCCATACTAGTAGCCGAACCTTAATTGCATGTTGCATGTGTTGCATTAGTCATTAAATTAGGATCATGCATTTTTTTCTAACTATTTGCTTTCCTTTTGGACTCGCCTTCAGACATTAAGATAAACATTTTTGCTTTAGCATATTGCATAAGTGTGAATGCTATCATATCAAACATACTACTATGAGGCTAACTACTTATTTGATGTACCTATTTAAATGCCTGTGAATGAAGTCTAATAACTTGAATTGGGATACTTTGATTCATGTATATATGAGATCACCATTTTAAGTGGTACATATTCAAAACACTTTTTTTCAAAACAAACATGAAATCAAACATTCTAATTTTTCGTGAAATTAGTCTATACTTATATGTTACATATAGAACAAGAGCATATATTGTACATAAAAACCACATCATGATTAGTAGAGGCCGATCTTTGATCGGGTGAGTGGGGTGTTCAATTATTGACCTTCCCCTCTCATACATAAGTTCCCGAATCAAGACACTTTGGTAACGACGGACTAATGACCTTTAGCACGAGTCATGGGTTTCTTAAATTTTCCAAAATAAATATTTTGGTAGCGACTCTGATATCTGGCAAAGCAGTCCATTTTTGGCATTTGATTCAAACATCGATTTTCTAAAAGAAATTGTCGGATTTGGACTCTTTTTGTGTTTTCACTGTTTCACATTGCACTTGTGAAATCAGAATCAGAACCAACACACAAGTGGAGTCCGAACTGCAAGGGCTATTCATTCTTCCGAAAGGGGGCACGAAAAGCCGAGCTACACAACACTCAAACAAAATGGTCAGAAAAAGAAAATATTGATATTCTTTTTTTTTATAAGAAAAATGTTGCAAGATGGAAAAAGAAATATCTTAAGATTCAATATATTCATATTAGGTTAATACAGGTAACCATAACAGTCTTATTCCGCCAAGAGATAGATACTCCTATTTTGGCAGTAATCATTGATAAAATATTTTCTGACCCAATGAGAGCAATCATTGAAAGAATTCAATCTAATTTGGCTAATGGAGTAGTTTGGTTTAATATTAGACCAAATTTCTTTATTTCCATAAATAATCCTAATCTGGAGGACACAGTCAGAATAAGAATCAAAATACAAGGATTAAGAATGAAATTGAATTCCCATGATTTGGCTATTTGTTAGAAAACAATTCACGAATTGACCAAATTTTCTAAAACAAAAACAAGATCAAACGAAAATAAAATCGTTGAAATCTTCGAACCAAGACCATTTGACATGGTATTCCAACTGTGCCTAATGAATTTGAGCGATTTAGAAGCCTCTCAATAATGGTTAATCCATGACCTAGTGCGGCAAGAAGAATAGTCTACAACAAACAATCCTGCACAAATAAAACGCAAGCGTCATGAAAAAATTTATATATTCAAAATACAGTTTCAAAAATTAAAAGATAAGCTTCCGTATTTGAAAAAGATTTTCCTAACAAAGTATTTTCAAAATTAAGTATTGGGGAATCAAGTAATAATTCTAATCAAGAATCTATTGCTTTAACAAATGTTCAGATTCCTATTTTTCCAGGAACAAGAATACAATCTAAACATATTAAGTCTGCATATATGTATCATTTTCAATCAAAAAATGATGATATTATTTTTTCTCTTAGCTAAGGAAAAAAAAGATACACACATGTATTGGGAACATTTAATTTTGCAGGTCATAAACTAGGGGTGGGCATGGATTGGTTGCGGCACGGAACCTCCAATCCGCCATCCGTTCGCCAAATTGGCGGATTGGAGAAAATCAATCCGCATCTGTCCGCCAATCCAGCGGATGCAAATTGAGCGGATTAGCGGATTAGCAGATGGATGCGAATTAATTTGGCGGTTTAAAATTTTATAAATTTTCAACATAATTCAACTTGTACACTTCTTTAAAAATATATATATATATTACAGTCAATGACTTAAAAAGTATTACAATCATTAGATGCCTTATCCAAAGAAAGAAAATTTGAAGCTTTAGAATATTACAATCACTGTATGCCTCATCTACATATTACAATTACAACATATCTCATCCACATATTACAATCACAGTATATCTCATCCACATAAAGTATTACAATTTATGGTTCTTAAAATATAAAAACAATTCAAACCACCAAAACCATGAACATGGAAGTAGTAAAGATTGTATGCCTTTGTATTGTTACATCTATATCTATTTTTCAAAACAAAAACCATCATTTTTAGAATTAGATTTAAAAATAAAAAAATATAGATCAATAATACATTTATTTTTTTTTCAATTCAAAAAATATATTTAAGTTGAAAGCTCTTTTTCAACATAATATATTCAACATAATATTTAAACTATTTTTTTAATTGAAAACATAAATAGAATATCTAAACAAATTAAAAACACAGTCTTATAAATTACTAGTGATGCTCGCGGTTTGGTGGTTCGGTTGCGGCCAAAGGAACCTCAAATCCGTCATCCGTCCAAAACTAGGCAGATTGAAAAAAATTAATCCGCAATCGTCCGCTTCTCATCACGCATCCGTCCAAAAATGCGGCGGATTGGTTCGGTTTGGACGGATCAGTATATCCGCTGCTCACCCCCATTATAAACCATATAACCTCAGTGTTCTCATAGATACAAGAGCTATAATCAACTCATGTAAATGAAATGCCATACCAAAAGAAAAATGAATATTAATGAAACATCCAATTTTAGTTACTGGAATTGATGGCAATCATACTTCTATACAATTCAAGGCTAAAAATATAGCTATTTGGTTAAATGATAACAAATTCATTATATTAAAAATTCTATGTTTTCCTTGTATTCCTTCTTGGAAATAATTTAATATATAAATACCTTCTAATGCAAATACAGAAAAAAGCTATTTCATTAAGCATAAACAATGTCTTAATACATAATCCAATGTTAAAACAACATAAATATATTTGTGATAAAAAATTTGCGTCCGTTCCGCGTAATGATTTAACTCTTATCATTAAAACTATTGATGAAACACATTGGATTTATAAAATTCTAAAAGAAAATTTTAGTGAAAATCCATTAAAAATATGGCAATGCGTAGCTCGGCTTTTTTCACACCCTATTTCGGAAGTTCGAATATAAGCCCTACAGTTCAGACTCCAGCGGTTCTGAATCTAATCTCACAAGTGCAATGTGAAATTGATAAACACCAAAGAGTTCAAATCCGGCAAATCTTTTGAAAAATCAATTTTGAGTTAAAAATACCAAAATTAGACTACTTTACCAGATACAGAATCGCCACCTAAATATTTTATTTTGAAAAAATTTAGAAAACCCATGACTTATGCCAAAGGTCACATGTCCGTCATAACCAGGATTGTCTCGGCTCGGGAACTTAGGTATGAGACAGAAAGGTCATGAATTGAGCACCCCTGCTCGCCCGATCAAAGATCAGCCTCTACTAATCATGATATGATTTTTATCAACATTATATGCTCTTGTTCTGGTTTATCAGGCTAGCATTTTTATGTGATGCGCACAAGCAAGTATAGACTAGTTTGTCCGAATTGTAACAATTCAATTTCATGTTTGTTTTTCGAAATAAGTTTGGTTTTGCCACTTAAAGTGGACTTAAAGTTTGTGAATTTGCCACTTGACAAAGTGAACTTAAACGTACATTCATTGAATCATTTCAATTCAAGCAACAACTCTTCATCCACAGGCACTCAAACAGTTTAACAAGTAAACACTTAGTCTCATGGCAAACATGCTAGTCATGACAGTCAGTCACACTTATACAAGTATGTTAAAGTACTAAAAATTCACCTAGTATTCCAAGCTAAGATAAAACAAAAGAGTTAGAAAAAATATGCATAATACCTAACTATACAAGATGGCTAATGCAACACATGCAATAATGCAACTCAAATAGGCTCGGCTACTTAACATATTATTTGCAACAATTTCATAGCATGCGTTTAAACACGTATTCAACGAGATAATAAACAACAATGCAAGTTTGAGCGATAAACCGAGTCTCGGTGTATGTAAGACAAATGAATGGATGCAAACATGTGATATGCTAATTGAAATGTGATGCCCCTAATCTAACCATTAAAAGCGAATAAATAAAAAGGAGGAAGACGTGGAGTTGAAAGACATACACATTATTATGACATTGATGCCCTCGCGCAGGAAGATCCGAATGAATAAACTAAGCTAACTAGCTAACTAATTAAGCTAACTACTATAAACCAAAATGAATAACTAGCTAAACAATTTAACTAATTATTACAACAACAAATAAATTAACTAACTATTCTAGTTAACTAATTAATGATTACGACATTGAATAACTAGTTAACTAATTAATTAAATAATTACAACACAAGTGCAATTAATAATTAAACTAAACAATTAACCACTCCGCCTCGGGAAATGAGAGATGTGTTCATGCACATGCTCGGTTTCCACCAGAAAAGACCACCGTTTTGCTTCTAAATGCCTCTGTTTGCACAGTTGAACACCAACACTGTTGTCCACTTCCAGAACAACTCTGCTCCACCTTACAAACTCATTGCTGAACTTTGCATCAGTGGCCCGACCTTTGGTGAAGACTAACCACCACCGATGATGGTGGGTTGGTTATCAAGGTGGTCCGCCACCACACCCGACCATGGAAAGTGGCTTGCCTACATCGCTACACAGGTTCATCTTGCTGCAACAGAGAACAAACAGAGCATATACAGAGTATTTTAAGGGTTTGTTTGCACAACTCACCCCTTCTTTTCATGATCAAATCAAAGAAGAAGCAAGTTTGGTTCACAAACCATCAATGGGTGCAAGATGACTTGTGAAACCAAGTGTGCAAGCTCAATAAATGCAACAAAATAAGACTTTTAAAAACCACCTCCCTGTCATGAAAGATCAAGAGAAGTGATGACTTGGAGAATTGAATCATTTCATCACTAGTGAGTATGAAATGGTTCAAGCTTTCATGTGTTCAATTAACGTCCGATTGAACACAACCAAATTATTATCTTTCACCATTTTAGTTCTCAATTTTAGATTACCAACCATCCTTTAATTCATTAAGTCCAATAATGAATTTAAGTCCTCTAATGGAGTGAAATACCAAACCAAGAGTTAACTTAAAACATGAAAGAGATGTCATGCCATTAATAATAAACCATTAAAAGGGATTAAACCATTAAGCATGACAACCTCAATCTCATGCTTAAAAAAACAAAAGACTTGAAACAACTCTCAAAGCAAAACAAAAGCCAAGAAAGGAGGGAGGTTGCAGAGATTATTAGTGCTGAAAATAAGTGAGCAAAGCATAAATAAATGCTATCAACTCAAAGGAGAAGGCGTCTAAGGCCTAGAACACCAAACTCATGAGGACTATTACACTACAAGTATGCAAAACAAAGCTCAAAAGCAACAAACACTTAGAAACAATCCTAAAACAGTCTAAATACAGTCCTAAAATATGCTAGAATTGAGCTGACAATAGTTAGAAAAATAAGCTAAAACATAACACAAGCTAGGCTAGTAAGCAAGACACAAGGAGAGGATGCTAACCCCTTCAATTTTAGACTTCAAAACATGATTTTAGCCACTGAAATAACTCTGAAAAATCAGCGTTTAAAAGCTTGGAAAAAGATAGTGTAAAGGCGGGAAACATAAGGGTAAAGGCCATAAAAGCAAGGTGTAAAGAAGAGTGAACCACCCCTCAACTCTTATTGGCCTTAAACCACAAGTTTCAGCCCAAAAATACAAAGTTTATACAGCCTAAAAACAGTACAAAAATGTGTTGGAATGAATACAAAAGTAGCTAAAATAATGAACTAAAACATAGAGCAATTTAAGCAAGTAAACAAGCCAAAGGAAAGGTGGCTAACTCCTCCATTTTTGGGACTTCAAAATCACTTTTTTAGCCTCTGAAAATCTTTGAAAATCAGTGATAAAAAGCTCAAAAAAAAGTTGAGAAAAGAATAGGAAACACAAGTAGAAAGGCTTAGAGAACAAGGTTCAAAGAAGGGTGATTAACCTCTTTACCTTTAATAGCCTTAAACCACAAGCTTCAGCCCATAAAAATAGGTTTTAAAGAGTTTAAAAAATAGCAAGAAAACATGAAAAACAAGTGGTGTAGAGATGATGCAAAAGTAAGGGAAGGTATACCTCTTGGAGAGAAATGAATCCTTAAGTAATAAACCACCAATTTCACACTCTCAAGTGCTTCAAGAGCTCAAATTCAAGCTCAAATCATCTCAGCAAGAAGTTCTCTAAGTTTGGTTTAGAATGTTTGGCCATAAACTATGCAAGTTGCGAGAGAGAGAGAGAGAGAGAGAGAGAGAGAGAGAGAAAATTGTAGAGAGAGATGATTTTTTCAAAATTATTTCTTCACTTCTAATGTTTTCTAACCTTGAAAGTAAGAAGAGAGGTCCTCTATATATAGAAAATATGAGCCTTAGATCGAAAATATCTAAAAAAGGACAGCTGGAACTTTGTGAAAACCGCTGGAAAAAATATCTGATTTTACACTAGTGGCCGGCAGGCTAGCAGTGGTGGCCGGCAGGCCAGAAATGGGGGCTTGCCGTCCACAAATGGTGGTTGCCAGCCACCTGTCGGCCATGCTTCCAGGCCCGACTTCAAATGGACATATCTTCCTCATCCGGACTCGATTTTAGGTCATTCTTGAGTCTAAATCGAAGCTCCGGAAGTCTACTTTCCAATGGTGACAGCTTCATATCTAAGTTCTAAGTGTGCAAAGAAATATGCCTATTTTAGTAAAAGTTGCTCAGTTCTCTCTTAACAGTTTGATGTCCAACTTCTTCCCCAACTAGTTTTCCTCCCTCCCCTCCTATTTTCTTTAACTCCAAACCTTTAAATAAGATATTTTAAAGATTTTTCAAAAAGTTCACCTCTTCCATTTATTTCCACTTTGTCCTTGTCCGGTTTACCGAAAAGTGCAATTTTTAACGAAATGCGAGTCTCAGAACATCGTAGAAACTTTTTCAAAATTTTTTTTGAAAGAGAGGGTTTTGAGGTCTAAAATAGTTTTGATCAAAAATTGTTTTGGTTGAAAATGAGGTGTAAGGTTGAGATTTAGAGCTCTTCTTGCTGAGGAAATCAAACATTTGCATAGCACAACTTTCATCATCGAGTGATTAATTAGTGGCGCCCAAGTCTTATGGACAGTCAAAAATGAGGTGTCTACACAACATAATCTGCGTTATTGTAATTTGAAATTGAAAGACCCTAATGTTATCATTAGAGTAAGACCCACGATCTATACTAGATAAGATATAGATAAATTTGATATTAAACTTTAGGACCTTTTAGATAAAAAGTTAATTGAAAAAACTAAAAGTCCTCACTCTAATTCAGCTTTTATGGTAAGAAACCATGCTGAAATTAAAAGAGGAAAAGCCCGAATGGTAGTCAACTATAAACGGCTAAATGAAAATTTAAAATTTGATGGATATTTTAATCCAACAAAAAATGTTTTAATTAACTTAACCAAATGATAAAAAATCTTTAGCAAATTTGATTGTAAGAGTGGTTTTTAGCAAAATTTAATTAACTGAAGAGTCAAAAAAATTGACAACTTTCAGTACACCTAGAGAACATTACAACTGAAATGTTATGCCTTCTGGTTTAAATATAGCATCACAAGTATTTTAACGGTGGATAGATACAATCTTTAAAAATCTTAAGGATTGTTGTGTAATTTATATTGATAATATACTTATCTTCTCTAAAACCGGAGAGGAGCATAAAAAATATTTAAACTTACTTTGTAAAAAATTCCAAAAACATGGAATTATTTTGTCACCAAAAACGATTAAACTAAAAAAAGAATCAATTAAATTTTTGGAAATAATTTTGAATCAGAAAGGTTTAAAATTACAGAAACATATTCTGTCCAAAGTATGAGATTTTCCTAATACTCTTGAAAATATAACACAATTACAGAATTTATTAAGTATTTTAAATTATAGACGAAATTTTATCAAAAATCTTTCAAAAATAGAAATTTATTGGTTAACCAAATTAAGAAAAAAATGCTATTTTTGATTGAACAACAGAGAATGTTGCTTTAAACAAATTAATAAAAAATATTAAAGCTTTACCGAACGTTTATCTTCTTCAAACAGGTAATAAATTAATTTTAGAAAAGATGCGTCAGAATCATGTTGGGAATGTGTTTTCAAAGCAATACCAAGTAAATTATGCAATGATAAAGAGTTTTCTTATCAGAAAATGGGATTAGACCAAGAAAAAATCCAATACCTATAAAATTACAAAAAAAAATAAAAAGAACTAATTTGTGAATATAATTCTGAAACATTTAAACCAAATGAACAGAAACATATTATTTTTTAAAAAGAATTACTTGTAATAAAATTGGCTATAAAAAGTTTCCATATTTATTAGTCTCAGAAAATTTTATTGTATGCACTGATAATAAGTCAGTAAGAGATTTCTTTATAAAAAAAAAAAAAAACCTATTAAGGAAGAAGATTAGTCTAGTATAATAAAATTTCAGAATATACTTTTGAGGTAGAATATTTTAAAGGTACTAACAATTTTCTTGCAGATTTTTTTAGCAGGAATTGTTTTCAGAAAATTAAATTACTAACCAAATAATTTTAATTTTTGCAAAAAACCTTCGGAGCAAGAGGAAAAATGAACAAGGGAAAACAACCCGCACAAGGAGATTGGATGACAATTGCTAAAAAAGCAATCCCCAGACGGCAAAAAGTTTATGCTGTGTTTGCAGGAAGACAACCTGAAATTTACATAGAATGGAATGATTGCAATAAGCAAGTTTGCGGATTTCCAAAAGCCAGTTATAAAACATATGATAGCATGACCAAAACTAAAAAGGCTTTTTACAGTACAGTAGCTATGCCTGTTTATCAAAATATTTTTTGTCAAATTAGAACTAACCCAGTTCCAACTAATATTCAAACATCTAAACCAGATGAATCTGAAATAAAAGATTTTTTTAATACTGGTCTATCCAGAGAAATTTATGCAAAACTTAATAGAATTTGAAAAACTCACATTGTAGACAACAAAATAAAATTTCGAAAACACATGTGAGTTCTGATCAACAAATTAGCTGAGTAAAGTAACTAAGTTCAAAGATTTACAAACTCTTTATTTCAATATCCTTTCAACCAAAGCTACAAGACAAATAAGATCAACCAAATCTTATCTATATCATTCTATCTCTCTGAACCACAGAAAGGATCGACAGTATATATAATTGGTAGTTTATCAGAATATGACAAATAATTATAGTTTTTTCATTTATGTTTCTAAAGACTTTTTTGTTTTTGTATTTATTTTTGTGAAAACTTTGTGTAAACCTATTGTGTGTGTCAATTTCCAACCACACTGCCAATCAAGCACTCAACTGGAGAACATTGGCAGAATAGATTAAGCCCGAACGACCTGTTACAAAAAGAAGAGATTCCGGCGGTGGTTCATCCACCCGGGGGCACTCTGACGATCAAGTCAGTTATCTCTCAAAGATAGCAAAATTGCTTAACTCACTATTCAGAGCATACAAAGCATACCTTAGACCCATTGGGGTACCTCTCTTTTATAGCCAACACTTACCTAGTCACAATAGAAGCCTAACTTCAATGAACTTAAGATTACTACTAATCTGGGACTCCTAGTAGGATTGGGATAAACTCTCTAAGAGTCTTATCTTTACCCAAACTAAAATCCTCTCTCATTCTAGGACTCTTATCTCTTATCCGCTTATCCCGAATTCTGATATCTTCGCAGATAACCTCGACCTAGCTGAGATCATCTCGACGTCATAACTAGGACACGTGGCACCTCGGCTGGCACTTCGGTGACACCTCGGCCATGTGTTGCCATTCAAAAATTATGTCCCCACAACTGCCCCCTACGTTCTATTACCTCGGCATCCTGAGGTGATGGAACCTATATCATTCCTTCTTTTAATCATGACCCCGGTTTAACTTCAGCTTGTAAATTTTTCTTAAAATTTCAACAAGTGTTAAATATGACCTCGGTTTAACTTTAACTTGTAAATTTTTCTTAAATTTCAACAAGTGTTAAACATGACCTCGATTTAACTTCAACTTGTAAATTTTTCTTAAATTTTAACAAGTGTTAAACATGACCTCAGTTTAACTTCAACTTGTAAATTTTTCTTAAAATTTCAACAAGTGTTAAACATGACCTCGGTTTAATTTCAACTTGTAAATTTTTCTTAAATTTCAACAAGTGTTAAACATGACCTCAGCTTAATTTCAACTTGTAAATTTTTCTTAAAAATTTCAACAAGTGTTAAACCGATCTTGGCTTGAAAATTCCAACTCCCAAGCATCATTCTCTAGCCCTCTGCACAGCTTCCACCTACTCCTTTGTGGACCTTATATAAAAAATCTTTAACTTAGGCTAAGCTTTTCTCTTCTCGGACTTAATCATCTAGGCCGAGATCTTATCTTCTGAAATCTGGGATCAGCTCACTTTAGTTTGAACTCTTCTCTTCTTAGACCTAATCATCTAGACCGAGATCATGTCTTCGACCTCCCGCGAAGGCCGGTGAGAATGTCCCTTGGTCCTGCCATGTTGAGGGACTGCAGGAACCGTTTTCTGCCCCTCTTTCTGGGCACCTTTCTTGGCCGCTGGAATAGGCGTATCTTGTAGCGGGAACAGTGGCTGCATGACGTTGTTCTGTATTAGGAAATTGACGACCGTTTGCAGGTCCGCCAATTTGTTCGCCATTCCCTTCATTTCGTCGTCCCTCCGCAGGCATCTATCTTTCCATACCTAGAGGTCGTCCTCCTTATAATACCCGCTCTGATCTGATTTCTTCGGTACGCCGCCCTCCTGGCCGACGTTCTTTCCTCTGTGATTCTTATCACGAGTCTCTTTGTTGCAGTTGTCTTCTTCGAAGTCAAGGTCAATATGTTTCCCACTTTCAGTAAGGGTGTCGTCCTCAACCTTCTCTTTCTGTCCGTCGTTGGCCATCTATTCTCTTTTCATTCCCACAGATGGCGCCAAATTATGTGTGTCAATTTCCGACCACACTGCTAATCAAGCACTCGGCTGGAGAACACTGGCAGAATAGATTAAGCCCGAATGACCTGTCACAAAAAGAAGAGATTTCAACAGTGGTTCGTCCACCCGGGGGTACTCCGACGATCAAATCAGTTATCTTTCAAAGATAGTAAAAGTGCTTAACTTATTATTTAGAGCATAAAAAGCATACCTTAGACCCATGGGGCTGCCTCTCTTTTATAAAATCCTTTTTTATTCTAGGACTCTTGTCCCTTATCCGCTTATCCCGGATTCCGGTATCTTCGCAGATAACCTTGACCTAGCCGAGATCATCTCAGCGTCATGACCAAGACACGTGACACCTCGACTTGCACTTCGGTGACACCTCAGCCATGTGTTGTCATTCAAAATTATGTCTCCACACCTATGCATAGGCTTGTAGATTTTTGTACAAAATTTTGACTATATTGGTGTGGTAATTTTCTACAAAATAGATATGTAATAATTTTAGGATAGACTATGATGAACTTTTGATTTTTGTTTGTATCTAAGATGTATTTAATAAATTGACATTCAAGCTAACAAATGAATGTATGTAAATTCCCACCATCTCTTTATTGCCTACTTCATTGTCTAACTTTTTTTAACTTTATAACTCCATAAAATAGTAAAATAAAAATAGTACAAAGTTCATTTCCTTTTGTTATTGTAAGTGGATATTAAGATCACCTTTGATCTTTCTGGAAAATAGGTAAAACTGAATGATACCTATAGTTGTGATGATTTTTGTCTGGTGACTCCAATTTGAAGGGCCATGTAAAGTTTCTTAAGACTTTTGGAAGTATGAAAATATTATTTTGCATAGTAAATATACAAAAATCTATGAAGCTTTAAGTAGAATTTTCAAAAGTTTGGCCGGCCATGCATGGCCATCCTCAGCCCCTTTTGTCTGCAATTGGTTAGAAGGCGACCCTCAAGGAATTATTAATTGACCACCTCTAAATTACAAGAACAAAACATAAATTTGTTCCCAGCCCTAGTTTCGATCAAACATGCACATAGATGGCTCTGTATCTGGTCAAGAGTTGAGAGGGATTAATGAACCTTTTTGTTCTTTTGAGTCGCTCGAATCAAACTATGTCATGGGAATTTTTTTTATTTTTGATAAATATGTGATGGGCAAATTTTAGTACATTGCTAGTCGTAGTGGATGCTCCTATTCATCAAGTAAAAGATGAACACGTAAAAAAAAAAAACAAGTAGGGAACTATGTAACTTATTTAATGGTTATGAGTTTAACACATCCTCGTCCTTCAATCTATTCAAAAAAAAAAAAAAAAACAATTTGTATGAGAATGGACATCTATTAAAAAAAAAAGAAAAAAAAAAACAATTTGTATGAGAATGGACATCAAATCATAAAATAAAGTTTTATGTGCCAAATGTAGAACCTACAAAATTAAACAATGTTATTGTGCTTTCTTCATTGGTTCTTTATTTTATAAATAATAACAACAATAATAATAATATTAGGGATGAAAATCGAGAAAAATCATATTTTATTATGCAAGTAGCTAATAAAAACAAAGTGGACTGAAAAACATATAAAACATAGGTTACCTTGAATAACCAATACAATATTTAATCAAATCAGACAATTAAAATGGGTCATGAATTCTGTCCCCAAAAAAAAATTTCTTCGTCCAAATTCAGTCAAAGCCCTCACAATCTCAAGTTAAAAGAATTTCAAGATATGATCAAATAAATTAGGACAAATGAAAAGAAGTAATTACTCACTGATGGTGATAAAGGCGTGGCTATGTCACAAACGCATTCAAGTCATCGATTTGTACGAAACCTATAAAGAACCGACATAAGTTAATGATATGAATGAATGTGACAATACGGTTAATTTTTCGGATGGAGAGAGTTTTTGAGAGAGATTTTTCTCAGCTGCCAAAATATAACTTAGCATAATAAGCATCCCTGCATTATTCTTTAATGAAATGATGGTGAGCTTTACTTCTGAATTGGATTGGGTCAGGCAGTTTGAGTGCTTAATCACACTCACCATTCTACTCACACTATTAGGACGAGGGATCCCTCTTGTGCTCGTAAGTGAAGCCCATCTCGGTGTCACTTTATGAAATGAATCCTATCACATTACGAATAAAAAATATAAAACAAATATGATCAAAAGCAAACTACAAAACATGAACGATTCATAGTATAAAAATAGGTTCAGCTGGGCTCCATTGAAGGGCAAGGGACCACTCATCCACTTAACCTTGGACAAGCGAGCCCTACCAAGAGTTCAATCAGCTGTGGTGGTCCATCCACCAAGGCAAAAAAAAATCTTAATTAGTGTGTGAGCCAAATTAGCCATTCATGGCTATCAAACTCATCACCTGAAAACGAAAGCTGCTTGGCTACTTCAGCCACTCCAAGGATTCTTTTGCTCTCTACAAAAGTGGTCTGCCATTGCTTTGGCCTCAACCAGATCAAACAATTTTAATTTTTACAGCTTTGGAAATTATGGGCCAACATGGTCCGCGAATGGTTTTTCCCATAGACCTAAAGAAGAAGCCATGGGAACAGAAGCTACCTCTTCACAACAGGTGGCACCCCGATATACCTCCAGTTGCTGAGGTTACAGTCGGAGAGGTCTTCAGGGTGGAGATGATGGACTTCAGCGGTGGTAGGATTACAAAGGAATACTCTGCCGAAGACATCAAGCATGCTGATCACTCTATCGCAAGTCCTTTCATTTATTTCCTCTTACCAGTAATACATCTATAAGAACAGCCAGTAAGATTAGTTTCTCAAGATTAAACAATCATATTAATCACAAACCTCGAACACAGCCATGAAGGATGATGAAATAAACGAGAACTGGTTCATAATCTAAAATTCAAACATAGCACATGTATTGCGATACAAAGTGTTTGATTAATAAATTGTTTTGTTGTTAAATATAATCTCTTCTGAAATAATTTAAAATGATTATTATCATATAACTGTGTACTGATGAGTTGAGGTAAGGTTGAGTAGTGGTGGTTTTTTTTCAGTTGGAGGGTAGTGGTGGTTGAGTAGTCGGACTGGCTCAACAAAAAAGTAGGGATGAGTTATCTAATAAGTAATTATAGGTTAAATTAATACTTAACTATTTATGATTCATTTGTAAGTCCTCTATGCAAATTATTCATGGAAAAAAAAAAAATTAATTAATTTGCTAATCATAATCATATTTGTCTACAAACAATATACGATAATTATGATTTTTAAAATAAATCAATCAATTTTTTTTTAAAATGTGCGAACATAATCACTCTTATCATCATAATCCCAAGTCAAACCTCCCTCTATGGATGCCAATCGGTTATCACACCAAGTCCATAACAAACAAAGACCACACCTCTT
>CM045758.1:189280962-189350962 GCA_025200525.1 Camellia lanceoleosa | reverse complement strand
ATCTTTCTACTTGATAATTGAATACAATTATACAATATAACCTACTAGCAAAAATCAAAACTATCATTTGATCACTTCACACTTACCTACAAACTGTTCCACCACCTAGTCAGATTGCAAAAACTTCACACATCAAATGCCAATGTGACAGCAACTTTTCAGGCTTTTTTGCAGTGCCCCTAACTGCCTTAGATTTTGTAATGACATAAATAATTCAAGATGATGTATGTTTTTTACAGATGATATCGTGTTAGTGAATAAGACTAGAGAAGGAGTTAATACTAAGTTGGAGATTTGGAGAAAAGCATTTGAATCTAAAGGATTTAGGATAAGCAAAATTAAAACAAAGTATATGGAGTGTAATTTTAGTAACAGTCACAATAGAAGCAAAGGAGAAGTGAAGATTGAAGACCACAAACTACCTAAGAGTGAACATTTTCATTATTTAGGATCGATTATCACGACTGAAGAGATTGGAGTGGATGTGATCCACAGAATTGAGGCGGGGTGGCTTAAGTAGAGGAGTGCGTCTGGAGTACTGTGCGATAAATGAGTACCCATTAGACTAAAAGGGAAGTTCTATATAACGGCTATGAGACCAACGATGTTGTATGGGGCGGAACGTTGGGCAACTAACAAATAACATGTAGATAAGATGAATGTTGCTGAGATGAAGATACTAAGATGGATATGTAGCAATATTAGAAAAGACAGAGTTAGGAATGAGTATATTCGAGAATGAGTAGGAGTAATACCGATAGAAGATAAGTTGAGAGAAAATAGGTTGAGATGGTTTTGTCATATACAACGGAGACCAACAGATGCAGTAGTGAAGAGATGCGATACAGTGACGGTAGATGATAGTGTTAGGGGAAGGGGTAGACCTAGATTGACGTGGACTAGTGTAATAAATAGAGATTTAAATCTCCCTAATTTGACTAACGAAATGGCCTTGGATAGAGTCAAGTGGAGAAGAAGAATTCATGCATCCGACCCCATTTGATAGGACTTAAGACTTGGTTTGGTTTAGTTTGGTTATAAATAATTCCATAAAATATCACTACTAGTGCAAAAAATGCAACTGGTTCTTTTAATTAAAGAGCAGGTGCCTGCAGGAACTTCACAATCTTCGACATAACTTAATTTCTTACTGACAATAGACTCAAAACTTAAACAAGAAAGCGGCTCAAGATAGAAGATTATTTCTGGTTCTAAATTCAACCACTATGCTGCATACAAACAGCAATGACTATGAGCAATCTTAGTGAAACCAAGCACAAGTCTAAGTTGCAGAAACGCATTTAAAAGTCAAAATCATCTATGGATTCAGTAAACTATTGAACCACTCGTAATTAAATTGCCATATCAGATAAAAAATTGGGAACAAAAAATAATCTAAAGTAAAAACCACAACAATTTAACATCATCTTGAGAATGCGGGGACACATTAGGAATACATCAAAGCCTGTCCAAATTGAAAGGCACATTGTCAAGTATCAGTGACAGGTAGCAAAGCTTCTTTAATTATATATATACATACACACATATGTATATATATTCCTTTTGAAATGCTAAGCCATTGGCATTCAGGGTTTTATTTTATTTTTTCATCTGTAAGTGTTGTCATCGTGCAGGATGTTCGTCCAAAAACCAACAAAGTGCCTGTTGGGCCACGGCTTGTGAGGAATCCAGATGTGTTAAAATGCACTTATGATGGTAATTTGCCAACCACAAAGAACCCTTGCACCACTATCTAATCACCAACAATAACTACAAGCAAGAAGAAACAGATTATGCTGAATATCCTCTCAAGGCATGTACACATAATAAAAATATATAAAAGCAGGAGATTAGTATGTGTGTTAAGAACCTCTTCTTTCTGTTGAAGTTCTGGAAACTAATTATATATCATTTCTAGCAAGTGCTTTAAACCTTTCTGAAATAATGTATTTTAAGATCTCCTGTTTACACTATTTTAGTCCATCAGTTTACAATTTTACTAAAGCCACTGAAATTGTGGCAAGTAGCTGATTAGAGCTAACCGAACACAGTCATGCCTCAGACTTTAAGCAGAACTCGTGCATATTTTAATTCCTGCTTGAAAGTTTTGAGCATGAACTGATCCAGCTAGCATGCTACAAGACTCAACAAGAAGTAAATGGAGGCAGTGAGAAGATCTTTATTGCAGATGATACAGGGAGTGCTCTAATCCGAAACATAACCTGCAAGACCAAACAAGATTCCAATGATTATGTCACATGTTATTTAACTTCTTATTCACAACCAAATGCAAATTTACTGCCATTTTCATTCTGCTGATGCCATTAAAATATCAACTGCCTAGTTAATAATATAGTTGTTGCAGATACTTTAAAACTTACCTTGCAAATCTAAATCAACATCGTAAACTCTATAACAGAAGGTTCAAAACTATGATTGAAACTGAGAGTAAAGGATAAGGAATTAATTGTCATCCAAACTACTATTTATCAACAACCAAAAAAAAAAAAAATTTGTCATCCAAACTTCGAGAATTGTCAAGTCAGCTCACAATCAAGCAGAACCAAGTCAAATTTGCAGACCATCATATATCGGAATAGTTGTGGAGACTTGTGGAGTCTGTTATTTTCTATTTTGTAGTTTGTTGGGTTATGCCAAACTCGGTTGTCCATTTCTATAAGAGTTGGGCAGAAGGTTGCTGCTTTAATAGGGTTAAAAAGGCTTGGAATGGGGCACCTATGAGTAATTTGGTGCATTTGGAGGGGAGCAAAGCCAGTGTACTTTAAGGACGTTGAGTTGGCAATACATAGACTCAAAATGACCTTTTGTGATACTTCTTTTACTTTTGTTGATTTCATTGGAAGTCTATCTTGTATAGCTGGCTTTTTGCATACCCCCAGTGCACAGAGGTGGTGCCCCATTTTTGGCACCTTCAAATGAATTCTTTAACTATTAAAAAACATATAAGGAAACTATTTGTTGTTGCAGACATTTTAAAACTTCACTTGCAAATCCAAATCTGCATTGTCAACTTAACAACATAAAGTTCAAACCTCTGATCGAAACTTGAGACAGAAAGATAAGGAAGTCGTCATCCACCGATAGCAAACTTCAAATCTGCTCGGTCTGCTCACACTCAAGGAGACATGGCAGGAACCCCATTCTACATGTTTACTCCCCCACCCCCATGAATTTTTTTTTATATATTTTCTTATCAGTCCCCGTGAGATAAAGTTTAACCAATTCCAAGGAATGGAGCTTTATGGATATGCCTATATATATATATGATGACAACATCAGTTGACAAGCCATTTGTCTTCCCAAAATTTTGAAAAGAGGGAGAACTATTATAAAAATATGAAATAAATCTGTAGGAATTACCTGAAAACTTCCAAAAGTCAAAATTCCTCTCCTGACAAGTACAAATGATAAAAACACAAGGCTACTAAGCATACAATCCACTCAATTAATATAGAGAGGGTCCAATGGTGTTGGACAGTAATCAAGAAATTACTTCATCATTCTATCAACATACACCAATATTAACTATGTGTGTTACAAAAACTCATCATGAATTACTACAACATGCCCATGGAGTCATATACATTTAATGCCTATTACTGATGATCATTGTAGAGAGATACACGAACTTGACACTATATTACATGTAAGAGATTTTCAAGAGACAATACAGAACAGAGATGTGTACCATCAATACATTTCAAATAAAATCAAATATCAATTTCAGTCCAGTCAAGCAGTGGAAAAAAAAAAAAAAAAAAAAAAACAAGAAACAACTATAATCAACATATCAAAAATACAAATCAAAAAGCAATTTTTATATCTGGAAGCAAAAAAAAAAAAAAAAAAAAAATAAATAAATCAAGTTATATCAATTATCACATCACACACATTGTAATAGCAGAAAGCAATAACCAATAACACATATCAAATATTCACAGATAACTTCAAATTGATGATTGAGAGAGAAACCACAAATTTCGGATTGATTTTTTTTTCACACTGAAGAAGAAAAAAAAGTTCTTAAACCAAAAAAACAAATTCTGACATTGTTACTGCTCTCTAAACTAACTCCAAAATGGCATCTCATGGTGTACCACCAATACATCCCTAATCCATATATGTTACATAAATCCTCAAGACAGTACTACTTAAGTCATGGTAGTAGTTACTTACCTTTGGAAATCCTAAAGAAACAGAAAAAATGTGGTGCAAAAGTGAAGAAAATAATGGATGCCAAATTATTTCTCACGGAAAGATAAATAAATAAATAATCTTTTTTTTTTTTTTGGTGAATAAATAAATAATCTTCCATATGCACACAAACAAGAAAACCTGCTGCCCCAAAAAATGAGTACTAACTTCTACATGTTTACTCACCCCCTATGTATTTTTTTTTTTTCTAATATAAATATTTTCTGGTCAGTCCCTACTAGATGAAGTTTAACCAATGCCAAGGAATGGAGCTTTATGGAAATGTCTATATATATGTGTAACAAAAAATTAATTGACAAGCCACTCATCTTTCCAAAATTTTGAAAAGAGGGAGAAACTACTATAAAAATAGGAAATAAATATGTTGCTGATAAAAAAAAAATCTGAAGGAATTACATGAAAACTTCCAAAAGTCAAAATTCCTCTCCTGACAAGTATAAATTATAAAAACACAAGGCAACTAAGCATACAATCCACTCAGTAATATATAGAGAGGGTCTGATGGTGTTGAAGAGATGGGCACTCGACGCCAATAGACCATAACCAAAGATCTAAGTCAACACTCAACACCTGGACAAAAGCATAAGAATCAAAGAAATCAAAATTACAAGAAATTATGGACAAAAAAAATAAGCTGTCAATTTTGGAGTACTATAACGTATGATAATTCAATATGAAGAATTAAAAAAGAAGAAAATAGACAGAGCATGTAGTTCGAGAATCATTAATAAGGAAAAAGAAAAGAAAATGGCATATATATGAGAAGATTGAAGATTTTCATGAATACGAGGTTCGCCAAACAAATGGGGACAATTACAAGTAAGAAACAGAAGACATTCATTTATATTATTCCCATTCAGAAAAAATAATAATAATAATAATAATTTATTATTATCCAAAATGGGTTTCTTTTCTAAAACTTCCAAATGATCATCTAAATCTGACATTTAAAGAGTTTCATATATTTAAGCTGCAGTACAGAGAAGTTCTAAAACATTTCCTATGATGGTGGTGGACTTCCACACAAGTTTTTGGCCATGTATTGCTACCCATCAAGTATCATTTCAACAGTGATGCAGCAACTTGGAATGAAGTGCTACAGCTCAGTTCATTAGAGCACCAAATCGTCATTGAACATTGTTTCAAGTGGGCACTCCCTATGTGTGTTCATGCAAGTTAAAATCTATCGATTTCGAAAAGTGCTTTTTATGGCATGCATTAGAGGGACCAGATATCCTTTGACGTGCAAATCATGAAGCCTCAACATCACACATGGCTCAACAATTTCTAATAGAAATTCTCAATTGCTGCCAATTGTACAAGATTAAACGTCCCATGTATTAATAGCAATTATTCAAAATACTATTAAAAAATTTTGATGTTCACATTTGCAAATTCCTGATATATAGTTGTTGACAATAATGAAACATAGTGTTCATTGAGTCAATATTTAAACGCCGTCAATCCTAAAATGGGTTTGATTGCAATTGACTGCAGACCCAAAAAAAACTTGAACACAAGGACTACTTTCAGGCTGTCAATCCCCCAATGGGCTGAAGTTTTTACTCTTTAAAAAAATAGGTTTCTTTGGGAATTTTGTTTAACTGCAGATTAGGATAAAAACATGTTCCAGAAAATAAAAATGACAAAAAAGGATTCATGTTATTTCTCACCTTACCTATATAATTTCTTTTTTTCTGTATGTTCCAGCCTATGCTACCTGGAATGTAGATCGTTCCGGTACATGAATGATGAGATAGGGGTAGACTTGTATGTATCACACTTAAAAATTTAAGATACTTCTAGAGTAATTTTCTTTTAACTATTAGGCATCTAGTAAAAAAAAAAAATTCTTTCATTTTTGATGTGTTTTCTTGTTAAAACTTAACTCACTTTGGATTTTAATTCATTATATTTGAATTTTTTTTTTTTTTTTCCTTCTAAGGTAACATTTTAGAAAATATATTAGAAAAAGCTTTTGAAATCGCTTCAAATCACTAAATTTATTGTTTTGAAACAGAAGTGTATCACGTTTCGGAATGTGCATACCAATACGAAAGGCTACTTCCAGCTATATATCATCTAGAGTTTTGAGTAAGATTTTCAAATTGTATATGTAAATCAAAAGAGATAAAATAAATAAATAAATAAATAAATAAAGTATCCTTGGTCTTAATGATTGCATGTGAGACCCACCCGTGTGAGAGTGAGAACATGCGGATAACACCATAATGCTTTGGATTTAGCAATTTCTGAAAGATATTGAAAAGCAAACCACAATTAACCAGGCAAAAGAGTTAGGGGGTAAAAGAGACCAATTGTGCATTGAATTTCTTTTGGTTGTCGAGCAAAGGTCAGCTAGTCTATAATGTATATTAGAGGAAAAGAAGTTTCATGTTTCTCAAGCCAATGCAGACAAAAGTTTAATCAGAGAACTACCTTACAAGACAAGTTGCATGCTGTCTCCAACACATGATGGCATTTATAAAAGAGTTTCCATATGAGATTCAGTCATACTGTGGCAAAACAAGACTTAAAGAAAAGCACTTTCTTTTAAAGAAAACAAAATCATCTTCAACTTACTACCACCGTAACAGCTGAATATCAGAGAAGACATACAAGCATTTATGTCAAATATGGAAACTGCCCTGGTTCAAAGAAAGAAATACTATACAAACTACAAAGAATTGACAAGACAAACCTGTTTTCCAGATTAACTCCCTCATTTTATCTACAGCATATAGCAAGCAGGCTCGTAGTTCCACTTCCTCCTCTCTGCCTGAACCGATTTCACATTTAGCCTCAATTATGCCAGCTAGGGATGAATTGTATCTCAGCACACCAAGCTGACGAAGCACCGCTGGAACAATATAGTCAGCAAATATGGTAATTGCACCTATGTCATTGAATTCTCCATAACCTTTGCCTTTCAATGAACCCCTTAAATCAGATGCAAATATCTGAACTCTTTTATACAAGAATATCTGGTGGCCCTTGTAAACAGTGGGGTCACGGAAACCTACAGTATTTAAAAGTAATTATTCATACAAAATATTCCACCCCATTTTTTGCCATAAAACATACACACTATTCAAAAGACTTTCATGCTAACAGGTATAATTTGAACCAGCTATGCAAAAATTAAAGATACCAGGAAAGTGACTTGTAACAAGAGCTACAAGCTTTACTGCAGATTTTCCACACGATTCCACAAGATTGGATGCTTTCCCCTCAAAGTTCTCTCCAGTTCACGCCCAATCTGAGTCACTTACATTAAATTACATACAACTTGGGTTGATTACCAGAAAAATTAAGAACGATATTAACATACTTGAAAAAACAATAAAAGCCAGGGAACACACACACATACAATGGATATGAAAATCCGTAAAACTGTACCTCGTGCAATAAGCGGACCCGTTCATCCTCCAAAGGAATGGCCTTGGCAATATCAGCCATTTCCGTAATTTAGAACCTAAGAACAATCATCACAACAATCACTACCTTATAAAGGAGAATTTCCTTAGTGACAGCAACCAGATTCCTGACTACAGATGTAATGTAACTACTGAATAGAATAATATTTCAACATTCACCAGCAAAGCAATCCAAATGTAGATCCTATTGGAGCAGTTTCAAAAGGAATGATTTGCCCATGCAGGAAAGCTAGATTCATTTAAATTGACATAACTCAAAATAAAGCTTTCTAAGAAAAAAATGACAGCATGTTGCAGTCACGAGAAGGATAAATTTGCATTCTTACACAAAAAATGACTACATCTTGATACGAAGCTATTATGCAGTCATCTTCATTGTGCTATCTTAGACTCAAAGGAAGTTGGAAAAACAGATGAGTCATTTTCAACCCAATCTCTGTCACCAGGTTCCCTTCAATTTATTTATGTATTAGAGAAGGGGGGGGGAGGGGGGGGGGGGGGGGGGGAGAGATTATATCAACAACACATCTAAATGAGCATTAAAAGCTTGAAGGTTAATGAGGAAGCTAAGATACCAGTGTACTTTTGAAGACAATCAGCATCAAACACAGATTTATCATTTTGAAGAGCTGCCTTCAGTCCCAAAGCCAAGTGGTCATAACTTAAATCCTTGTCTAGTATGAACAAGAAATGATAAAATAAAAAATAAAAAAAATTTGTTAGTAAGAGAACATTAGCAAACCTATTAGCATCAAACACTTTATATCTATAGGTCTGATTCTTTTAGCTGAGAATACATAGATGACTTGAGCACTGCAGAAGCTGCATTGCAAACTGCAGGGCAGTCAACTCAAGCCTGAATTCCAAATTTACAGCAATGTTGCAGCTAGTAACTTCAAGACATAACACGCACGTGGAAAGCAAGCAGAGGATGACAATCAATTCAAATATTAATCAACAAAAGCTAGATCGACTAACTTTTACACAAATGTACGCATCTAGTTAAATTTTAATACGTTTGGGTGGGGAAGTGGGGGTGGCCTATGAAAAGCTTTCTATTTCCTATATGAAATGGGTGAGAGTCCTTTTCTGGTCATATGCGTAGTGGGAAGCAGGTGAAGTTTTGGAGTCATCAATGGTGAGGTAAGGAACGATCGGAGTTGGCTTTCCAAATGTTGCTCAATGTTTTTTTGAAGAAGGGAGTCTTCCGTGAGTGATTACCTTAGGTGTGTGATGAAGGACAGATGTTTTGGGACATTG
This sequence comes from Camellia lanceoleosa, assembly GCA_025200525.1. NCBI lineage: Eukaryota > Viridiplantae > Streptophyta > Magnoliopsida > Ericales > Theaceae > Camellia > Camellia lanceoleosa. The sequence goes on along the minus strand of CM045758.1, from coordinate 189,342,029 downwards.
CCCTCCGGGAAGAGCTAAATGATTGGGAATTGTTGAGGATGGTGAATCTCTTGCGATGTCTTTACACTTCCCGTATTGGTGACTGATTTGAATTTTTTATTTTTTATTTTCTAATTATTATTTTATGGACGAGGGATTCTTCCAACCATTTAATGTGAAATCTTTTTTGCGTGACAGCCTCATATAAAGTCCGGGTAGAAGGAGTATGAAAGGCTTCAGATTTTGTCCATTTTGTATAGTTGGTTTTCGGGGATGGTCAATCGATCCTTGAACCAATTTTATGAATTTGTATAAACTTTATATTATCTTTTTTTAATGAACTCATAATTATCAAAAAAAATCAACAAATGGTAAAAAAACAGAAACAAAATATAGAACGTAGAAGCATACCAGGCCAAAAACAAAAATTCAAAGCATCCAAGACCAATAAGTACTGAACTGTGACCGGTCCGTTATCAAAATAGTGAGTCCCTTCAAAATCCCACTCGATCATAGGGATTGAGTCATTGATAGTTTCCACAACTTTCTCAATTCCTACATAAACAATATCAAATGTTCAATAACATCGCTCTAAATCTATACTAGCAATTTTCATGAATTGATCGTGTAAAGGACTTGCCAGAGGAGTCGACGGTGACGTGAGAAGAGTGAGAGGCGACCCAAGCAGAGCTTGCCCTAACCTCGTCCACGGCGGCCTGAGAAACCAACCCCTCCTCGAGCCTCCTCCTCCTCATCTGTATCGACCGCGGCTGACCGGCGAGGACGACCTTCCGAACGTCCACCTGGACGACCAGGAAGGTGAATTTCCAGCTATTCATTCAAGCCAACCTCATATTCGAGTTAACAAGCATTGCTCATTTTTATTTTAGGACGAACTTCATTTTAGCTTTTGTGATTTTGGTGAGGGTAAATTATCCTGACATTTGAATACGGTGGTATATACATCACACATTAACGTGGTTACCTCTATTATATAAATTATAAATTTTTATCATTGGTTAATATATTAATATATTAATTGATATATATAGATTATTTATTTAAATATTATCATATATTGTTAACCCTGCTAATGGTAAAAGTAAAAAAATACTATTTTATCCTTATATATATAATATTTATTTATCATTTCTCATTCAACAGTTGTATATTTGAGGAGCAAAGTTGTCTGAGAGAACTTAGAGTTTTAATCCCTTCAAATACAACGATCAAAGCCCCTTTACTCTATTCCAACCCTCTACACCTTCCTCATATGATCACAGCCCCACTGTTGGCGTCAAAGAGGACCTCTCTGTTTTTAGTCAGACCATCAGCCGTCAACTTTACGACGTCTATAGCGATCCCAGTTTTTCCTTCATTTTTTTAATTGTATTTCAGACTCGGTTCCGTGGATGTGTTGTTGTTTTTTTCTCGTTTCCGTCATTTACTCTTTGTATATGAGTCTTGGGTCGTGTTGGGCAGGGTTTGAAACAGGTTGGTTGTATTTGGAAACCAAGGGTTGATGTCCATTTAATTCTAATTAGTGTCTATTAAATTTTCATAATGGTTCATTCAATTCCAATTAGTGATCCATTCATATTCCATTAGTGGGATTTTATGACAAACTTGTCCATTTATATTTCTAACTAGTGTTCATTTAATTCTAGTTAGTGTTCATTTAATGCTAGTTAGTGTTAATGCTAGTTAGTGTTCATTTAATTTCAATTAGTGTTCATTTAATTCTAACTTGTCCTTTCATTTTCCAATTAATGGGCTTTAATAACAACCTTTCAATATCACTTGTTCATCTCCCTTTTGATTTCAAAACCCTAGAACCATCTTCTCTCTCCCTACACACCTTCTCTCTAGGTTTTTATCTCTCTCTAGTGTAAATCTATACTAAGTCCTTTGTAAGAAAGGTAGAGTGGGTTGAGGGCTTCATTTTAATCTGAAAGTTTGGCGATTTGGAGCACTTTGGTTTTTGGCCTTCATCTTCTTCATTTGGTCTCTCCATTTGAGGTAGGGATTTCTTTGTTCTTTTTCAATACTCCGTCTATAGATAGACATGTGGTAATTTTGTATTTCATGAAAATCATATCCGTGTTGGATTTGTTTGAAAATCATGAGGGGAACCTGGGGTTGGTTGTTTGATAATGGTTTTGTTATCATTGACTGTGGTTTGGACTAATTAGAGAGTAAAATTAGCATGTTATTGTTGAAAGAAGAGAAAGCCCTAAATTATATTTTGATTTGGTAAAATAAAAAGGGTTTATGGTTAAACAATGTTGGTAAATTTCTATTGTTAATATGAGTTGTGTAGAAGGTGTTAACAGTTAAAGGATTAATTATGATATTGGGGTTATTTTGAAATGAATGTATTGAATCAAGTTGGATTATGGCTTATTATTCATGGAATTGATTTTGTAAAATGAAGAGAATGTAATTGGTTTTGTAAAAAGGGAAAAGTGTTTTTGGAATAAGTGATGGAACATGTTGACTTAAGAAAATTATGAAAGTTAATCTTGAAACTGGTAAATGAAATGTTGACTCTATGTGAGTCTCAGAAAATAAATTTGAGAATTGAACTATTGTATCATGAGTGTTGAATACACACATTTGGGGGTTTTATCCTTACCTATCGTACTAGTGTTGTTGTTGGGTTTAAGGTTTGCTTGAGAGTTGAATCACTTTTATTAGGTGTACTGAATACATGCATCTAGAGGTTTTGTCCTTGGTCATCGGTGGAGGATGACATTGTTGTGTTGAATTGTGATGTATGCGTTACACTTGTGTTGGTTAAACATTATTGAATAGTTTATGTGTATGTATTACACTTGTTATTTATGCTTTGTTGTATTGAGGAATTTGTATATGATAATCTCTTATATACATTGTTTTGTGTGGGAGGAGATAGGGGATGTACTCCACGGTTTAGGGGAAGATAGGGGATGGACCTCTAAACCGGATTTTGTTTGGGAGGAGATAGAGGATGGACTCCATTGATACAGCACTACAATGTGTATCATTTGTGAAGTATAGAAGTGTTTTTGTTTGATATTGATACAACACCAAAATGTGTATCATTTGTGAAGTATGGAAGTGTTTTCGAGATTGATCTGATTACTAAAATGTGTATTTATTATGAGGTATGAAATGTTTAAAATGAGTTATTATCTTACTTATCGCTTTGGCATATCCTTAGCTTGTGCATATAGAGAAGCGAGTTTTAATTGTTATCGTCAGTGTATCTGAGTATGTTATGGGTTGTGATGGTTACAGTTTTGAAAGGCCGAGCTGCCTTATTTGTGGATTATATACATGTTGATGATTTGTTATTTCCCTTTTTATTTAAGGCATGCATGTATTGATATGAATGTATTAGGAACAAACCAAAATGCCATTTTGAGATTTTGGAAATTGTGAAGGAAAATGGGGTATTTGTGAACATGTTTTAAAAAAAAGGTCATTTTGTTGTAAGTATGGAAAATGGGGGAAGAGTAATGGGCTTGGTGAAATTGTTTTTTTTCTAAAACTGTTATAGTCATGAAAGTTTGGAAAAATGGGTAATGAAAAGAAAAGAAAGGTGAATCGCTTATAGCGTTGAATGAAATGGTTGTTTTCGAGAAAAGTTCATACTTATGTATATTTTGTGTAAACTGTCACATTACTATTCTAGTATGAGATGAACATTCATGATCATAGCTATCTGTAAGTTGTTATTGTTGAGGATCATGTTGAGATCTCTACTGGACTATATGTTCATCCCACGTTGTTGAATCTTTTTCAGGTGATAGCCAGGATGTGCTACAAGGTTTTGGATCTTCTTATTTGTTAGCCATGGGGCCTCTTTTGTGTTGGCGGAATGCCATTTATGTAAAAGGGTTATTCCCTTCTTCTTGACTTTTAATGATGTAAGCCCAAGGGCAATTTATTTAGTGTACTCATGTTGTATTTATTTGCATACGAATGAGAGCAATGTTATTCACTTCTACGAGTTGAATATACGAGTTTATTTCCGCATGTTATCTCTGAAATGGAATTAAGTAAATGAAATTGGTAATACTTCAAGTAATAAAAATTGGGACGTGACAGCGTCACCACCTTCCTTGCCCTTCCTTCTCCTCCTTAATGTCACGACCCAAACCCGGCCCTATGGGTTTAGCACCGTAACTGGCCAGTAATCCGAGATTACCAAAGGCTTAAGAATACGCTTAAACAGTCTGAGGCCTAGCGGAAGCCAATACAGTAAATAACTAGTGTCCATTGAGCTGTGAAAATCTGTATGCCAAAAACATTTTTATGCATTCATACGGTTTAACACAGTACCATCTATACAACCATATACAGTCAGTCAGTACGGGGATCGAATCCCTCGATAACAGTGCAGTAAACAGTCTATACAAAAGTACAATACAGTAAGGAGACCGATGGGGGACACAAAAACACCCCAAGCCGTAGCATGGCAACTCGGGACCTCATGATGAGGCACATAGGTGGGCTTGACAAAGCGGAGACCGAGCCACGCCCTAGCTCCGTTCTTGAGAACCTACATATATATATAAACAGTGAGCTAAAGCCCAGTGAATAACATACAGCGTAAAGAGGTTATGAATTAATGTCCTTACAGTAATGAAATCAGTTCATTAAATAGTATCTCAGTCTTTCAGTATTTCAGTCAATCAGTCATATGTGGTACATCCATTAGCCTATAAAGAGGTCCAAAGGACCGGTCTTAACAGAACAATAATGATGGCCATCAATCAAGAGATGGTTCCTCAAGAAACCGACAGAGCTCAGAATGAATGAAGTGCTAAGGATGCCACAATACAGTTCAGAATACAGGACATACATTCATTCAGTAAACAATATCAGTTCAATAAACAATTCAGTTCAGTATTCAAAAGATAACCATTTTGAACATATCTTTACACAATTGTTACTCACAGAGATTGGGCTAATAGCAGCTAGAGCGTGTCCCCGAGAGCCAACCCTAAACAGTTAACAAATAGAACACACACTAAGTTCACAGTCGGAAAGGATGATAATTAAATCCCTAAATTCCTCGGTGTGGTTCTATGTCTAAATCCTCATTAAGATGTCTTAAACTAGGCCTAAGAATGCCTAGGATGGGATGAGGATGCAAAAATACAGTTGGAAGGCATTTTTCAAAAGTTCTTTGAAAATAGGGTCTCGCCGGCGAAAGCCTTCCTTCGCCGGCGAGGTTGCAAAAACAAAGGCTTCGCCCGCGAACAATCCTTCGCTGAGCGGTCGATGAAACAAAGAAAAGTATCGATGCTCAATTTTTACGCGCGATGCTTCGCCGATGCTCGCCGAGCGAGCTTCCAAAATCAGGGTTCACTCGGCGAGCCTTCCTTCGCCGGATGGAACGATAAGAAATCGGATGCTCGATTTTACGCCGAGCCACCAATCCTTCGCCGAGCGTGGCTCAGAGAAACGTTGGTCGCCGGCGAGGAATCTTCGCTCGGCGAAGAAGCCAACCTGAATTTCAGATTTGCCTTCCAAGCTCAAACCAAGCATTCTCAACTCAATTCTCGACCTCTTGGGCTCAAATTCTGGAAAATACATCCCAAAACAATGTATAACAAGTTTCAAAAGCCAATTTATGAATTCAAGCCCCAAAGGTGAGTCAATTAAAACCATTTTTCAAACCCATTTTCAAGAACAAATTTCAAACATGCAATGCATGAGTTTTAAACCAAATTCAAAGTTCAAATCTTGCTCTATTGAGCTCCAATCTTTGAAAACAATGTGGAAACATGGACTATGATAAAAACATGAACATGCATGTATAATTCATCATGAATTCAACTTCAAAATGCATCAATTCAAGCATGCATGTAACATTTGAGCTTCAATTCACCATTTATGAGCAAATTCATGACTTACTTCTCTATAACCATGATACATGCAAGGTGAGGCTTCAAGACAACAAGAGGACAAAGAATTCCTTACCTAGAGTGACAATTCCAAGTCTAGCAAGCTTAATTTAGCAATTATGCTTCAAATCTTCAAACACTTAAGCAATTTCAACAAATGAGCTTAATTCTCTCACTCTCCCTCTATTCCTCTAAGTTTGGTCGGTTGGGATCCAAGAATAAGGGCTGATGAAGATGGTTATCTAAGTGTATAAGGCACAATAATAATCTTAAACAAAATGTCCACTAACTATGGCAATAGTGTAAATAAGGTCAACATTTCAATTAACTCATTTTAATCCATTTAATCATTCCTAATCAATCCTTAGATAATCATACCATTAAATCACCAATATTCTACTGATTCTGAAATTCTAAACGGTTTCTAATTCGGCCGCCGATAAGGCCTTCAATTAACAGTTTAAATACATACATTCAAACAGATAATCAGTCAATCAAACAGATAGAAATGCAATATAACAGATAAACTTATTCAATTTCAGTTTCGATTTCGATCAGTCCATTCAGTACTTTGGTTAATTCAATTATCAGTCATTATCAGTTCGGTTTAGCAGTATTCAGTACGTAATTCAGTGGTTATTCAGTAATCGGTACGAAGGTTGTTACACTTAACCACCACTCAATTCCTCTTCTCAAACACTCGTCCGCACAAGGAATGATCTCATTGAGATCAATGATAGTTTTAAGTCCTCTCTCTCTCTCTCTCTCCAACAAAGTCGTCTCTGAGATCTCTCAATTGGCCTCCGATTTGTTGCAGCTTGAGACCATCTAAGCCAATGAAGTTGAAGGAGATGATGAGGATAAGGACAAGGACGATGAAAACAATGGCTATGAAGTGGCGGGGGTTACAAACGAAGTTCTCCACTTCGTTCAAGAGATTTTGTCAATGTCAAAGTTTTGGACCGACTTTCATTTAAAGCATGTTTGGACGAATAGGTTATGAAATCTCTAATTCTAATCTTTCTCTATTTTCACAAGGCAATACGGTTGGAGATCGACAAGCTTCAGCGATCGGCCATGTCCTCAGTGACTAGACAATTAGCAGAGATATATATATATATATATTACAGTATTTATATTTATATTTATGTATGCATCTATAAAATATAATTATATAAAAATTAAGTTCAAAAGATTGTGTATTTTCTCTCTCTTTTTCATAGATCTAATAGCCTTTTTACCTCTTTCTTATTCTTTATTTTTTTTCCTCCATGGGTAGAGGTTTCCAAATCTAGATATTGATGATGATTATGATGGTAGACACTGGAAATTGATGATGAAGATGAGGGCATTTTAGTCATTTAATTCTGAGGAAAAATTATATTTTCATGCTCATTTGCACATTAGGCGCATGTTATACATGGGCTGTTATGTTAGATGGAAATACTAATTGTGCACTTCAATCCACTAACCACAGGGGGGCTATGTGGTGATATTCGAATGTTAAGACTAATTTGCACCTGGTCCAAACCACAGGGGGTAAAGTGAAGTTTGCCTTTTATTTTATCTCTAATAACTTGTCATCAAATTTGAATGTAAAAAAAAAAAGGTCATTTTCTTATTTTAACAGTTTCATCAAATAGGTACTAAATCTATAAAAAAATAAAAAAAAATTATCAAACTAAGAACCAATGTGTCTTTATCAAATCACTGTTCATAGCCATTTGATTTTCACAACCGGATGACCACCTCAAGACAAAAATTTGTAAAAAAATTACATTAGCCAATCGATCCCTTGGATGACCATCTCAAGGCAGAAATTTGTGAAAAATTTACACTGCCTCGTCGACCGACAGGACATCTACCCGATCAACCAGTATTCTGATGAAATTTCAAAAACTTCCGTTGGAATACTTGATATCAAATGAAACTTGTACTCAAATTTTATGAAAAATTTGATACATTGCCGGAAATGCTCTTACTAGTTATTTCATCTAACTCACACTATTTTACCATCCAAACAAAATATTTGCACTATATTGAGAACATAAAAGATTAAAAAATAAAAATAAAAAACAAACTTATTACATAGGTTATAAGTTGAAATAAAATAATAAAATAATATTGTCATTTTGTTTTTCTCTTAGTTTGATAAATATGTGAGAAAACAAAATTATACAATAGTAGTAATTTATCTCATGTCTTGTTTGGTTGAATTACATAGAATAAAATAAATTGTTTAATAAAGAACAGTTTATAATCGTCACTCTTTTATGTACTAATAAATTCTAAAATATGATATTGTGAATTGTTTAATCATTTCTTTTTTCTTGTAAACCTAAAGGTCTCATTAAAGTGAAAATTATACAAAAGTATAGTCACGCACACGTTTGGGTTTAATTTTTGAGAGATAAAAGTGAGTTTTCTCTAAATGTGAAATTACACACCTGGGCAATCCGCATTATAGAGGTTTTGAATCTTCCCTTATTCTGAAACAAATCCCATATTACAAACAAAAACATAACATTTCAATGTAATACACTAAAAAACTCTTTAACATATTTTTCCTAAACGTAATAATGTAACACTCTAAAAAAACTCATTATTGTACTTTTTCTAAATGTAACACTCCACTATAACATATAAAACAAAATGTTAATGTGATTTTTACAAAAGTAATACTCTAATCAATGAAATCTCAAACGTAACATTCCAATATAACACACTCCAATGTAACACACACAAAAACAGTAAAAAACACTTTAGTATACTTTTTTTAAAAATAACACTCACATATTGAAATTATACATTTGTCCAAAGCTTACTAGGTAATTTTTGTACTCCTTTTGAAATAGTTTGAAGAATCTCACATCATTTTTGAATGATTTGAATAATCACACATCACTCTTTTGGACTTTTATATTGGAATGTTACGTTTGGGAAAAGTACACTAAAAAGTTTTTTGTGTGTTACATTAGAGTGTTACACTTAGAAGTTTTTTTGGAGTGCTACATTTGAGAAAAGTATATTAAGGAGTTTTTTTTATATGTCATTGGAGTGTTACACTAAATATTTTTTTTTAGTATTATATTGAAGTGTTACGTTAGACAAAGTATACCAAAGAGTGTTTTTTTTTGTTTTTTAGTATTACATTAGAGTATTACATTTGACTGTTATATTGGAGTGTTAAACAAAGTAACCCACACTTATCTCATATCCAAAAGAGCACAGACAACCATTGGTATTGAAAAATAAAAGACAACCCAACAAAAAAGGTATAAAATAAAAACAAATTAAATAAGTTAATAAGATAAAATATCACATCCAAACCATAATCATTTCACTTTTTTTCACAGAAAAACAAAAAAGTCAAAAAATTCTTCCTAAATGAAGCTAATTTAACATATTTAAATTAGATAAAAAGCTAAAAAAACAGACTAAAAAAATTCTTTCCAAACCAATCCTTAGTTTCGGTATTCAAATGTGTTGTATTGAAGTTGGATATTTTTGTGTATCGACTTCATGTGAAGTTTATGGCGATATCTTCCTTAAGTGGGTCTTCACTGTTTTTTTGTTTTTGTTTTTCTTGTTTATTAATTTATTCTTGAAAGTGATTTATGTATATGAAGGTCGGCAATCTTTCATACTCAATGATACCACAATTATAGCACCCAACCCAATGGCCATTGGGTCTTAGCTCAAGACACATGCAAGAGCCTAATAAACCCAACATACAACTGATCGAGTAACTAATTTGTATAAATCAATAAAGTAACAAAGTCTCAAGAGTTGCCAACAATATAAATTATAGCCTACAAAACCCAACATACAAATTATCAAGTAACATAATTGTGTAAATTAATAAAATAACAAAATTTCAAAATCTGCCGCCAACACAATAAATTATAGTATAAATAAAACTAATTCTCAATCTAGTGACAAACATAACATGGGAACAAACATGAGCTGGGTTGAGTTGAGTGCTTAGTTGCTCAGCGCAGCTTGGTTTGGATAATGCCGACCCGGAGTAGTTAATAGGTTTTGATGATTAGCTGAACTGGGCTGAGCGCAACCTACATAACCATGAGCTCAGCTTTTCTTACTAGCCCATTTTTATATTACTGTTCTATGGGCCTATTTGACCGGATGGATTATAAGATAAGATTGAGATTATTAATTTATAAGATTTGCGTTCTATTATTTAGTTGCAATTTTTCGTTATTCAGATTAAATTCAGATGAACATTCTGTCTAATAAACTTGACAGTTTCTATAATTAATATGCAATACAAATATGAACAAGAGTGAATTATGTATCTCACACTAATCTTAAATAAGTAATTTTACACTAATCTCATAGATTGTTAATCTCTTTACCATTAATCCTACAAATCAAATAAGATCTATCAATAATCATTCTTGAACGCATCATCAAAGTTTTCCAAGAATGTTGAAGAGGAGGACATCTATGATGAGGAAAGATGATTCATGCAAGAACAAATTGTCAAAAGCCCTTACAAATTATATTTTGACTAAATTAGAATTATGTAACATTTGTCTTTTTGAAGACTATGCTTAAACTTTTTAAAAATATTATTATCTTATTGTATCTTATTGATCCACCAGCAAATCAATCCTGGCTAGATCAATTTTTTCATAAACTCCCTAATCTATGGGATGAGTTATGTATTAAAACATATTTCTCAAAAATATGGGGAAAGAAGAATATGATAATCTTAGTTTTCGTATTAATTATGTTTTAAGACTGATACCAGATCGGTGTCTAGAAGCAAAGGCGAAAAAACAAATAAAAAATCAAATTTTCAACTCACAATATGGTCAAAAATATTGTGATAAAATTTTGAAAGAAAATTGAAAAATTGGTTGTAATACATTTCTCAAGTGAAAAGAATTTTCCAAAAAACGCAGAAAATATAAATGGAACGGTGGTGCTACATGCACCAATTAGTATACTAACTAGTATACTAACACTAGTTATGACATTATTTTGACCTCACTCATTAATCACATTACAAATTCCGAAGTCCTCTTAAATTATGCCAGATCATTAATTGGTAGTTAGTATATCAATTGATACATGTAGTATTATTCTAAATGGAAACCTTAGAAAAAGAACAAAATTTTTTTAAAAAAGAAAAAGCATATTCGAAAAAAGAAACAAACAAGTGTTTCAAAAAAGAAAACTCGTAAATGTTATATTTATAATGAAGGTCACTATGCACCCGAATACCCAAAAAACAAAAAAAGTGCGTAGAAAATGATCAAAATTCTTGAAGAACAAGATTTTGAAATAATATATGGCAAAAAAATTTTTGATGAAAAATAAATCTTGTACAAAATTTCTAGTGATAGAGAAAGTTTAGATGAAGAACTAATATTCATGATGACTAATATAGATAGTCAAGAAATATCTCAAGAAGCAGATAGTATATCTCAAGAAGAATTACAAGCAATTCGACTTGGAGATGTAATCGGAGAAGAAAAAACTTTTACAGAAGAAGAATTAGCAAAATTTGAAAAAATGTAACAAGTTTATATGCCAAAAATCTACCGACTTCCAAAATTCAACTTCTTCTCACTAAAAGTATTTAAACAATACAGTGGCAACATGTAGACACCCCATTTTGACCAGCCCTAAGACTTGGACGCTTTCTTTTGATTATTCAATGATGACAATTAGAATGTATTTCTCACAGAATCCTCAATAAGAGAGATGAAATTTGAATTTTAATCCTAACCTTCACCGTTTTGGCCAGATTGTTTTAAAAAACTAAATATTTCATTAATTTAGTATTTTGTAATTTTGCATAATTTTATGTGTTTGTTCATATTTTTGGTATTTTGATATATATTGGTATAAATTATATATTTTAGATATTTTATATATTATAAAAGAAAAATAATAAAAAATTATATTGATGTCGGCATGCCGACATCAATTATATATATATATTACATATTATATATTATATAATATGCATATAAATAATATTTATATAATATTTATATTACTATATTTTGGTTTGTTGCTTATATAAAGCAACCAAATGGATGATTTGAAAGGGGCGGGAAAAAAAATTGATTCAAGAAGCAAAAACATTTGAGTTAGAGAGCAAAGAGAAAAAAATATTTCAATCTTGAGCTAACACTTCCATAAACTTCATAATTTCGAATTGAGGATTTGAGAACACATTTTTTACACTTGAGGGTGATTAAGATGGAGTTTGTAAACTAAGGAGTTCATCCTTTCTAGAAATTTGAGGGTGTTGGAATCAAAGTTGTTAATTAAGAGGTTACATCTTTTTCAAAGGTACAATTTTACATCTTTTTCCTTACTTTTCTCTTATCTTTTCCTTCCTTTTCCTTGTTTTGTACACTGTTTTGGGGCTATTTTTGGACTATTTTCAGAGGCTAAACTATGGTTTAGAAGTCCCAAAAGTGGAGGGGTTAGCCACCATTTTTTAAACTTGTTTACTAGCTTTAATCTATTCATAGTTGTTTAGCTTTGTTAGCTTAATTTCAGTACTATTTTATGTTATTTAGGGGGTTGTTTAATTTATTTCAATAAGTTTGTTTGACATATTATGTTTGTGTTATGTTAACCAATCAATCAACTTCGCATAATCATCTCTACAACCTCCCTCAATTATTTGCTTATTTCGATTAAAAAGTTGTAAAAAATTAAGATTGTGGTTCAAGTATAAGAAAGGAATTTTTCCATACTTAATGGTTTAATCTCTTCGGAAGTTCATTACCAAAAGTATAAAACGCTCTATGCTTAATGGTTTAATCTCTTTGGAGATTCACTACCAAAGGCATAAAACGTTTTATACTTAGGAGGTTCATTACCAAAAATATACAACGTTCCATGCTTACTGATTTAATCTCTTAGGAGATTTACTACCAAAGGCATAAAATGCTCTATACTTAACGGTTTAAATTCTTTGGAGGTTCACTACCCCAGGTGTATACATGTTTTATACTAAAGCACAATATTTTATTTTTCATTTCTCTTTATTCATCAGTGTGTTTACTTTTAAGGGACTAATTGACCCTTAGAAATCACCAAGGAAAGTGTCATTATCACTTATTATCAAGTTTGGATTTTAAGTCATTATCACTCAAGTTTGGGTTTTTCTAAGTCATTATCACTCTTTTGAGTTTAACTAGTCCTTATTGCACATATTGAGTTTGATTTGGAATCCCTTATCAATTGTAAATAAGTTTGTCTCTTCCTTTGTAATTTCCCTCGAAGAAAATAAGATTTGTTTCTCGGGTTAAGTTGATGCTTGTTTCCCTTTATTGCGTTTTAGACTTAGTGGACGTAAATATCACATTTGCACAAATAGGAGAAAAGATAAAGAAATAGAAAGGTAATAAAAAAGGCTAATAAAATTGGTTAAAATTGGATTACAACCGACATAAAGAACCAATATGATTAATTGAATTCGGTCGGACGTTATACCGAGTCTATTGTGTCAAGGCTTGTCTTATATCAATTCATGATATTTTAATGAACCTTGAAGTGTCTCTACTTCCCTTCATGATAGGAGGGAGGGGTGGTTATTTATTCATTGCATTTATTTATCATTGTCCAAATTGTATCCGAGATCATCAAGCAATCAACTTGCTAATTGATGATTTTGGAGATGATTCCAACCCTCTCTTGAGTATTTTTATGATAGAGAAGGGTAAAAAAAAAAAAAGACAAACACGGCTAGGAATACCCTATCTGCACTGTTTCACCTTAGGTACAAAAAACAGATTTCCACAAGAAAACAAAGTATTGGATTATTTGGGGCTCGACTGAATCGCATTTTGGGGTCGGCAAGGCTCCAATAAATTGAAAAACAATACACTTTTGGTCAAAAGTAGTAACTAGGGGTGAAACTGAACAAATCCCAGCAAGGCAGACAAAATAATTCCTGAGGAGTATCGAGCAATCATTGCATATTATTATTGTAATAAATTAGACAGCCCCTTTCATTTATTAGTTATTCAGCTTTGTAATAATTATTTATTTGGACATTTGGACATTCGGACCCTCCTTCGCGAGGACAAATATGTAATAAGTTGTATGTCTTCTAACCCCATTCTTTTTCCCTTTTATTTCACTGCTTATGATGGTTAGATTAGGGTCATCATGTTTAATTAGTATTTTCCATGATTTGCATCCATTCATTTACATGCATAAAAGTTTAGCTCATCATATTATTCAAATGTCAAATTCAAACTTCTTACTTACATACATGCGCTATCACAGGCCTTGAATTGACTCACATGCCATACTAGTAGCCGAACCTTAATTGCACGTTGCATGTGTTGCATTAGTCATTAAATTAGGATCATGCATTTTTTTTAACTATTTGCTTTCTTTTTGGACTTGCCTTCAGACATTAAGGTAAGCATTTTTGCTTTAGCTTATTGCATAAGTGTAAATGTTGTCATATCAAACATAATACCATGAGGCTAACTGCTTATTTGATATACTTGTTTGAATGTCTGTGGATAAAGGCTAATCATTTGAATTGGGATACTTTGATTCATGTATATATGAGATCACCATTTTAAGTGATACATATTCAAAACACTTTTTTTCAAAACAAACATGAAATCAAACATTCCAACTTTTCGTGAAATTAGTCTATACTTGTATGTTACATATAGAACAAAAGCATATACTGTACATAAAAACCACATCATGATTAGTAGAGGCCGATCTTTGATTGGGTGTGTGGGGTGTTCAATTATTGACCTTCCCCTCTAATACCTAAGTCCCGAACCAAGACACTTTGGTAACGACAGACTAATAGACTTTGGCACGAGTCATGGGTTTCCTAAATTTCTCAAAATAAATATTTAGGTGGCGACTCTGATATCTGGCAAAGCAGTCCATTTTTGGCATTTGATTCAAACATCGATTTTCCAAAAGAAATTACCGAATTTGGATTCTTTTTGTGTTTTCACTGTTTCACATTGCACTTGTGAAATCAGAATCAGAACCAACACACAAGTGGAGTCCGAACTGTAAGGGCTATTCATTCTTCCGAAAGGGGGCGCGAAAAGCTGAGCTACAGTTTCTGGCGACTCTGCTGGGGAATTAGAGAACTTGACTCAAACTTCATGATGTGAAATTTCATCTACATAATTATGTTCTTTGCATTGCATTTGCATTGGTGCGCCTAAGTCTCTGTGATTGTCATCTGTTATTCCTGGACAGTTTGCTAGAGGCTTGTCTACAAAGCTTGCCAAAAGGCTGACCGGTCATGGGCTTTGTCAAGTTGGGAACACAACCGTTGGATCTGGATTACCGCTGTATCGCTTGATCCTCCTTTCACTTCTCGGTGTTAGGTGTGAGAGGCATATTAGGTAGTCTTGCTAAGGTACCCTTTGTGACTATTTGACCTAATGCATATAGTACTGTAGACACCCCATTTTTGACCGTCCTCAAGACTTGGACGTCACCGTTTGAACACTCGGTGATCATCCATGTTTGTGTTCGTTTGGAGTTCGGAGGTCCTGCCACGCCGCTTTGCCTCAGGATCTCCGAACTTGACCGTTTTGTGTCTGGTTTTGCACCAAACACTTGTGTTTTGCCTTGGAAGGGTAGGGAATGCCTTGTGAGGCATCCCCGCACATCACCGGCAGTGGCTAGAGGCCATTGGCCAAGGTTTTGTTTCCACCGGCAATATATATTGCCGGTCGGCACACTTTGTTGCTGGTCGGCAGTGAATTTTGTCAAAATGACACTTTTTGCTAGCCGATCACTGTTCATCTACTTTTGGTAGATATTTTGTGCCAGCTGTGATAGCTGGCACCCACCTTTGCCCCCCTCCATACACGTGTATGGAGGGATTTCACTCTTGCCAAGCTTGTTTTGTAAGCTTTGTAAGAGTGAATATGTAATGACCCCGAACTGCATGTCCTAAATATCGGTAATTAATTATGTGTTTAGATGAATTAATGGAAGAATATCTGTTTGAATTAGAAAAATATTTGTTGGACTTACGACTTCGGGACTGAAATTGACAACCGTAATGGATTCAGAAAATGGAATTGAACACGCCTATGTGATACCGGGAATTTTTGGAACTATTTGGACAATTCAATTTAGAACTGAATTTTGTCTGAATCGCTAAGCCCCGTTTGGCTCAAGTGTTTTGGCATAAATGTTGATAGTTATAGATAAGGATCCTTGTGTGCCTTTGTTGACTCATTGACTCAAACAAAAGAGAGAAGATATCTAAGAGAGAAAGGGGAAATTCGTGAGAAAGGAGGAAGAAGAGAAAAGAAAGGGGATTCAAGATAACTTTCTTCCATTAAGTGATTAAGGTAAGACTCTCTTGCTAATTCATGAAATAAGGTTGATTCATCCATGTTTTCATGGTAAGTAGATGGAATTGAGGGGAAGTTATGGATAATTGAAGGTTTTGTGTTATGTTTTTACTCTAAGTTGCATATTTGAGCATCCATGGCATCCTATCATGAAATTTATGTTTTTAACATCATGGTTTCTTGCGTGATTTTCATATTTGAGGGAGAACCCCCATGGATTTGAAGAAATGTGGATTTTATGAGCATGTTTATGATTTTCTAAGTTGATTTATGGTTTAATCTTTTAGTAGATTCACGTGGGTTTAATTTTGGAGTTCAAATCAAGTTGTTTTCAAGTGTTTTGGCCTTGAATTTTATGATTTAGGTAGTTGATTTTGCAAACATGGAGGCCACGGTTTTGACAGAAAATGGACTGGTTTTTCTACCCAGATTTTCATAGTTCGCCGGCGAGGTTTGACGCCGAGCGGAGATTCCGCACATCCAGTATTTTCTTAAGCCAAGTTACCGAAAGGGTTTTACGCCGAAGGGACCTGCTGTAAGATTTTAAGTGTTTTAATGCATGATTTTGGCATCCTCATTGCATTTTTAGCATTCTTGAGGCTTAATTAAGTCATGATAATGAAATTATGAGATTGAAACATCATTAAGAGCATACGTGGACTTGATTTGATAATGATATATGTAGAAGGATCATGCGATACTGTGGATATTTGCAGGTCAAAACGTGAAGACCGTACAACCGGTTCTGGAAAACCACTGTAAGTAACATTTCCGTAAAGTTATGTTCTTATAAGGTATGTTTTAAATGTGATACGTTAAGTTATGTTTTCAAAATGTGAATTTGAATCTGTGAACGAATGTCCTATTTACGAATCTAGTATAGCATCCATAGGAAGTCCCAAGTCATGGGGACAAGACGTTAGTGAGTCCATGACCGATTCTGAGATCTCGCTATCCACTTCATTGTGGCAGTATGTGTTTAATCAGTATCCGGAACTGATTACTCTAGTCGGCAATTGTTTAGTACATGTTATGTTCTATGGAGTATGCCATTATGTATGTTCTGTTATGAAATGATTATGTTATGATGATTTGTTTACGGATATGTTATGTGGAATTCGTTCACTAACCCTCTACGTTAATGTTATTTGCTGGGCTTTAGCTCACCCCTGTATATATGTATTTATAGGTGAGCAGTCGGGGAGTCAAGCCTAGGCGGAGTCTTGCACCGAGCCGCCGTTTTGAAAGCCTACCCGAGTGAGGTGCCCCCGAGCCAGGGCTAGGCCTGGAAGGCCGTATCAGTTTTGTTTCAGTTGTTTTTTTGGTGGCATGTGCCTATGTATTTTGTATATGAATTTTTGATACATGTTATGTAAAGATAGTGGGTAAATTAACATTTTTGGCATGTTAATGTATGTACATATATATGCACAGCTCTTTGGACTATTGTAGTTTCTGTTTTCGCTTCCGCGAGCCCCGGTTAATTATGTTTTGTACTGTAAGGCCTGTGGTAATCTAGGATTACTGGCCGGTTACGATGCCAACCTTCTCGGAGCGGGTTTGGGTCGTGACAGAATATCTATAAGAGGAGACCTCTTCCTCCTCTTCTAGGGTTGGACAACATCTTGAGAGGAGCTCTGGTTTTAGCTTTAGGACTTATATCTATCCTATATCTATACCTTCCTCTCTTTGTAGTTTTGTGTGTGTTTTGTCTCACTATTGCACACAAACACATAGTGTTACACCTTTTCTTGGTTCCTTGAAGGATCAAAGGTTGTTCTTGAGGTCTTTAGGTGGTTTTGAGCTTGGAGAACCAGCTGGAGCTTTATTTTTTGAAGAGGTCTACAAGGGTGAGACACTAGTCCCTTTTTACCCCATTTTTGTACACCACTTTTGCCTATCTTAGAACTGTTTTTGTGCTTAGTGTATAATACAAAAAAGTTCTATTTTTAATCCCTCTTGATTGTTTGTTAAGGGTGTTTTGTGGTTTGGGTTTGTTTGACCCCTCCTAGGCCTTATAAGGCCCCTTTTTGTGCTATTTTGTGCAAGTTTCGGGACTTTGGTGTTTGGGCCTCTTCATCACTGAAATATTGAGGGATTTCAGTGGTGAAGATGGTGCCTTAAAGTCTCAAAAAGGGGAGGGCCACCCCCTCTCCTTGTTGTCCTTGAAAAGGACCAATTTTGACCTCTTAAGGGAGCATTATGTTTAAGGTTTGTTGATTACGCCATGGCTATATTTTATGCTTATATTGTCATGATTTAACTTTGTATTAAGTTGGTTTTGGTACACCATGCATGCTTAGCATACCTACCATGTAATGTCTTGTTATTATCTTAATATGCCTTAGGTTGTTAGCCTTTGTTCTAGCATGTTTTAGGTTTAACTTTGTGAAGGTTTTGTGCTTATTTTGCCATGTTTAAGGTCTGTCCATAATTGTTTGGGTCGATTTTGACATTCTTGGTATAGCTCCTTTGTATTTGAGCTTGTATGCTTCAAGTATGAGAATGTGTAGCATGTGTTGCTTGCATCATTTAGGTGGTTTGGCACAATTTGTAACATCATTTCAGTCCCTAAGACATGCTTGTATGCTTGTCTTGGTTGTCTCTTTTTTGCCTCTTGAGCATGTGTTATATGCTCCTTGAAAGTGCATTTGTGCATGCCTTCATATTTGAGCCACTTAGATGCCATCTAAGTAGTCCTTTGGCCTTGTTTTAACATGCTAAAAATTTGTTTTTAGTTGTTTAATGCATGCCATATGTCCATGTTAGGCCTCTTTTGAATGTGTTTAAAAGTTGCCTTTATATGCTTAAGTGTTGGACCATAATATATGCATGTGTGTATGTGTGTTTAGCCCTCATATTTGAGCACTTTGGCCACTGTTTTGGGCCTAATTAGAGCTGCCTAATTCATGTTTAAGACCATCATTCGCTTGGTTGCATGCTTACCTTACATGTTTGTACATTGTCCATGTTCATGCTTGCATGCTTACCCTCATGATCATGTTGCATATTAGCTAACATGCCTAGGATGCATTGTACTTTGCATGCATACCTTATCCCTTGATTTAGTGATAGGGATTGGGCCTTGGTTTGATTGTTTGCATTGCATTTGAAATCAATGTGCACAACTTGGTTCTTTGGGCCATCATGCATGGAAATGCGTGATTGATGGTCCGAGAATCGAGGCACATGCCCCTTTGAGTCACAAACATGATAAGGGGCATGATTGGTGCATACATTACTTGAATTGTATTGCCATGCAAGTTCTGCCCTCTGCTGCTGTCAATTGCAGGTTCTGCAGGCATTCTTTGCCGACCGGCAATATTTAGTGCCGATCGGCAATGTATTGGTGGCCGATAGCCTCATTTCCAGCCGATGGCCATATCTAGCAGCCGGTGGTAATTCTACGCAGCCGGTGTTGTCCCTCAATGTCCAGAGAGACATCCCTGAGGCTTTGGCAGTCTTTGGAGGGGCAGAGCAGGGAAAACAGAGGCAGACCATGCCTGGCAGTGCAATTCCGAGCAGGATCCGAGCATGCGTTGCATAAGGCTCTCCTCCCGAGGCGGTTTATTGTTTTTCCTAGTTTAGTTTGTTGTTAACTAATTAGGCAATTTGTAATTATTAATTAGCTTACGTAGTTGGTTAATTTGTATTATTCTTTTGGTCCCTCCGGGCGAGGGCAAATCTGTAATAAGTGTGGGTGCGTGTATGTCTTCCAACCTCCACTTCTTTCTTCCCTTTTATTTACCTGCTTATGATGGTAGATTAGGGCATATTGAAAATTAGCATACCTTATGCAATGCATGCGTGCATCCATGCATTTGTTTACATGCACCGGGCTCGGTACATCATACAAACTGCGTTGTATTTTCAATTCCAAATTGAATACGTGATAGTTGTAGCATTTCACATGCCACTTTAGGGTTTACCGAGCCCATCCTAATCACATCCTGTATGTGTTGCATTAGCCACTTAACATGAACTAGGACATGCATGTTTGCTAACCAGTTTATTGTTTCGGCATGGAGTACGATGTAAGTATTTATGCTTTAGCATCTCGCATGCGTGTGAATGCCGCCATAAAAGCATGATTACCATGAGGCTAGCTGCTTATGTGATATAACTACTTGAATGCCTGTGGATGGAGGTCAAATTACCTAAATTGGGATAATGCATTAAAACTGTGAGTTTTAACCCCACTAGATAGTGGCAAAACCATCTTTTTCTAAAACCCACTTGAGGGTGGCAAAACCTGCATTTTAGCCTACCTGTGGGTAGCAAACCATTTTTCAAAACGAACGCATAATGTCTTGTTCCAATTTAGGCGATTTGGTCTATATTTGTTTGCTGTGCACATAACATAGTAAAACTAGGCTAATAACCGGAATAAGAACATATGATGTTTTCAAAATTAGATATCACGGTTAGTAGAGGCCAATCTATGATCGGGTGAGAGGGGGTGCTCATAGCTGACCTTCCCCAATCGTACCCAAGTTCCCGAGCCGAGGCAACTTTGGTGATGACGGACACGTGGCCTTTGGCACCGAGTTAGGGTTTCCTAAATTCCCCCATTAAAAAATATTTAGGTGGCGACTCTGTATCTGGCAAAGCAGTCCATGTTTGGCACTTCTTTCAAAAATCTGTTTTCTCAAAAACGATTTGTCGAATTGGGACTCTTTGGTTTAGATTTAGAACCGTGACAATTTGAGTCTGAACTGTAGTAGACCCGCAAAAACGAACAGAATGGGAGTCATCCTCCCGGGGCGTTCGGGGACGTCTACAAGTATGCTCTGGTGACTATTCAAATTAGGACAGGATGCTACCCGTACAGGATGTTATGAAACCACTTGCTTGAAATAGTGCAACCTAGATCATATCAATATCTAGGACAGGGTAACCCTACCCCCTCATAGGGGTGTTTTGGTTATTTTTCTGTGTTATGTGCTTTTACAGTGAAATATACAGGGTGGTTCATAGCAGTGGTACAAATGAGCAATCAATCTGAGAACAAAGTTCAGTGGGGATCACAGTTCAGCTGCATGTTGTGATTAATTGAGAATTGGGGCCGAAGTGCTGTCCGTTTTTTTAAAATATGTTTTCTCTCTTTCTTTTTGCTAGGTAGTTTTTCATTATAGCTTCAGAAAGACTCGATATCCCCCGAGTTGTTTGGACTCGTTCTCGTAGGCTTTGTAAAACGCAAGATCTTGTTGACGGTCAACCAGTGTTAGTTTTTCTCCCGCTGGTTACTCGACGAAGAAGGAATAGACAGTCAGCATCAGTACCAAGCACTCAGCAAACTCCTGTTCACTCACTAGCATCTAATTCATCCAGTCCAACAATGGCACAGAACCCAGCACAAAACACAGAAGAAGTTGCTGCCATGATGGCAACAGTCTAAAGGACCATAGATACGGTCAACCAACAGATGGCTGCATAAGATGGAGTCATCGCTGATCTGCAACGCCCATCTGGGGCATCTGCATCTACTGTACATCCGGTCTCGGCTGCCCAGCCAAATCCTAATCTCCCTCCACCATTAGAAATTCCTCAAGTCCCAGATCCTCAAGAGATGTTTCCAACAGCTTCAGCTTACAGACCTCCGATACAACCTCCTATGGGAACCATTCCCTTCGACATGAATGAAGTTGATCCAGCCATGATCAAAATTGCTAGGCTTGAGAAAGCCCTGAAGAAATCCCAGGGTTTCAATTCAATTCCCGACATTAAGGACGGGTACACTGAGGCTTCAATCAGGTTGCCAGAAAAATTCAAAATGTCTTACATCGATAGATTTGATAGGAGCGGGGATCCGATTGTGCATGTCCGCCTGTTTTCAGATGTGTTAAGGCCCATGGGTTTGTCTAGGGCACAAAAACTCTCATTATTTAGGAGAACCCTGTCAGATGTAGCGGCCATCTGGTATGCCAAACTGGAGGACTCAACGAAGCGAAATTGGGAAGAACTGTCTGAGGGGTTTGTTAACCAATGCTCATACAATACTCAGATAGAAGTAACAATCAGTAAGTTGGAAGCAACCACTCAGAATCCCAAAGAACCCTCATTGACTTTGTGGCAAGATGGAGAGCAAAGGCAGCCAGAATGACGAGCAGACCTTCTGAAAGAGAACAAGTCAGGTTAGTGGTCCACAACCTCGAGCCAAACATGTTGTAGAGAATGATAGTGGCACCGTTGTCCACATTTGCTTCCTTACATGAGTTAGGGGTTCAAATTGAGAGCGTCTTAAAAAAGGGTATCATCCACAGAACAAGTGAACCTGCAAAAAAGCCATTCACTCGGATTATCAATGCTAGTACTAGCACTATTCTGCGGCCCACAGATGTCAGTATCATTGCTACATGGTCTATCCCTTTGCTGCTGCCACAAACTCACAAACTGCACAAAATAGTCAACCTTGGAAGCGAAGACCTTTTTCCTCCCTCCATATGAGTCCAACTCGAGGCCTCAAGGGATTGATGGACAAGGGGCATCTCAAGCCTTTTGATCCTCGCCCTCTCCCAGACCCACTACCAGCTAGACACGACCCAACCCAATATTGTATTTTCCATCAACAACATGGCCATCATACAGATTCATGCTATCGTCTACGTCATGAGATTCAGAATCTCATTGACAACAAAGTTATCGCCCCTCCTAAACCAAATGTGACAACCAACCCACTTCCTACACATAACCAAGTTCCTTCCCCCGAAAATATTAACTACATCCAAACACTACCACCTACCTTCAACCCAAGCACATATATTACCTCGTCCCACCTACCGAAACCGGAGGTGGTTATTCCAAAAGGCACGGATATGTGCATGTTGGATCTAGCCCTACAAATCCAACCCAAAAAGGTTGTGGCAGGAACAGAGAAAGAGGAGAGTGCATTAAAGACAAGGTTATCTAATACCTGTGTCATAGAAAAGGGGGCTTTTCTTGTAGAGGAGTATGACCCCAGTTTATACATTGTGGCCATTGATCAACCAAAACCAGTGGTCCTATTGCCGGATGTTCTCAGTGTCAATGTTATCGGGGAAGGCCAGTTAGGGAAACATCAGAACGATTGGCCTGAACAAGGCCTAAATGACTTGGCTGAACTGGAAGAGGATCTAGTTCAGATAAAAGAAGACCTAGCCAATCTCTACTTCTTTGAAGAAGAGGAAACAAGCAGTGTCCAGATAGGCTGGTTGGATTCAAGTCAGCCGAAAACAAACAATG
This sequence comes from Camellia lanceoleosa, assembly GCA_025200525.1. Taxonomy (NCBI): domain Eukaryota; kingdom Viridiplantae; phylum Streptophyta; class Magnoliopsida; order Ericales; family Theaceae; genus Camellia; species Camellia lanceoleosa. Next base: position 189,318,577 of record CM045758.1, on the reverse strand, counting down.
GTTGGTTTGGTGACGAAGAGCTAGATGAGGTGGAACAGACAAAAGGGGTCAGGAAGGAAAAAACCGAGACCACATCCATTACTAGTACAGAACAAGTGCTGGAACAATTCCAGTAGGAGAGAATGGAAGAAATTCAAAAGAATATGGCCTTGCCAGAAACCAAAACCATAGTTGGAAAGGAAAGGTATGCTGCTGAAGGGCGTGATGTGAACATGCTTCAAGTAGAGTCTGATAAAAGCTTGGCCATAACTGCCGGAGAGTGGTGGGAAGATAATGATCTGAGTCATGCATACACGGACGAAGGGCGGAAATCCAATACCCCCGACGATATGTGGTATACAGACGAAATCAATCACATGACCAAGTGGTTTGAGACTTCAAACTCGCGTCAGAGATCAACCAGAATCGTCTAACAAAGAGGTTGATAACACTAGAGAGAAGGACTGTGAAGACAACCTGGTTTTGAAACAGCTCAAGAAGATTTAGGCAGATATCTCAATCTGGGGATTGATAATGGCTTCCCGGGAGCATAAGCAAACATTACTAGAGGCAATGAATTGCACCAAACTGCCTATCGACACTACCGCTGATCAACTGGTGTCGTTAGTCACATCCGGCGATGTTACACCAATGATATCTTTCACAGATAAAGAGCTGCCACCTGAGGGTGCCAACCATAACCGGCCCTTGTATGTAACTCTGGAGAGCTGAAAGAAGTGGATTCCAGTAGTGTTAGTAGATACTGGATAGGTGATCAATGTATGTCCAGCACGGACTGCTTATGCCATAGGTTTGAGGCCTGTTGACTTCACAATCACGACTCAAGCCGTCCGAGCTTATGACAATACAAGCCGGGATGTCATGGGAACATTCAAGAGCCATATCCTGATCGGCCCGTCCGAACATGAGAAAGAATTCCATGTAATGGATGTTTCAGCTACCTTCAATCTACTGTTGGGAAGGCCTTGGTTGCATCAGATAAAAGCTGTGTCATCAACAGTCAATCAGTTGGTGAAATACCCCTTCAAAGGTGAGATTGCTATGGTATACGGTAATTTGTCGATCCACCCTCCCCAAGGAACTGCCACACCAGTGTTGGAAATCATACACGAGGAAGAAGATGTATTCCTGTCACGACCCAAACCCGCCCCTATGGGTTTAGTACCGTAACCGGCCAGTAATCCGAGATTACCAAAGGCCTGCTTAACAGTAAGACAGTAATATAGAGTACAGGGGCATGGCGGAAGCCAATATAGTAAATAAACAATGTCCAATGAGCTGTGACAGTCTGTATGCAAAAAGACTTTTTACACACACACATATATATATATATATACAAAGTACAGAATAGTATGCACAATATTTACAAACATTCAGAATAGGGACCAAATCCCTATTAAATAGTACAGTACAGTGCAATGTCTATACAGTTATACAAAACAGATACAGAGACAGACGGAGGAAAATTAAAACACCCCTAAGCCATAGCTTGGCAGGCACGGAACCTCGCAGTGAGGCACAGTGGTTGGCTTGACAAAACTGGAGTTTACCCTGATACTTCTAGCCCCGGTTTGGTGCCTGTACACCTACATATATATATGAGCAGTGAGCTAAAGCCCAGTGAATAACATAATGCGTAAAGGGGTTTAGAATGAATGTCCTTACAGTAATGAAAATAGTTCATTGATTCAGTACATCAATCATTCAGTCGTTCAGTCATATGTGGTACATCTATTAGTATAGCAATACAATAAACAGTAGGTCTTGAAAGACCGAACAGTCAATGATGGCCATCAATCAAGAATGATGAGTGGTTCCAACAAAGGAACAAGCAGAGATCTCTATGTGATAACGATAAATAGTAGTTGCTAAGGATGCCACAATATAGTTCAGAATATAGGACATACATTCATTCGGTTAACAGTATCAGTTTAGAAAACAGTTCAGTTAAACAGTCAGAAATATTCACAGTTGAACATAGCTTTACACAATCGTTACTCACAGAGTTCTGGGCTATAGTAAAGCTAGAGCGCGTCCCCAAAAGCCAACCTTATACAGTGACAGAACGAACACACACTAAGTTACACATTTGGGAATCAAAGACTTAGTCCCTACTTAGACTCGGTGTGGTTCTACATCTATATCCTCATTAAAATGCCTTAAACTAGGCCTAAGAATGCCTAGAATGAAATGAGGATGCAAAGATGCACTTTTAAAAGCATTTTCAGAATTTTCAGAAAAACAGAGTCCCGCTCGAGCAGACATGCAGACAAAGGTTCCCCGTTCGAGCGTCACTTTCCCCACTCAAGTAGACTGTAAAATATGGCAAAAGTACTGGATGCTCGAAAATCATGCTCGATGGGCGCTCGACACCCGCTCGAGCGTAAGGCACAAGGTCCCGCTCGAGTGTCAATTATTCCGCTCGAGCGGACTTCAAAACAGTGCAAAGTACTGGGAGCACGAATTTCCTGCTCGAGCACCACTTTTCCCGCTCGAGCGGGAGTCCAAAATCTGGAATTTCCAGATTTGAACTTCCAAGCTCAAATCAAGTTCCAATGTATCAAAATCAATCCTTTTGGGCTAATTTTTCAGAAAAATCTTCAAAACTCATAGTTTAACATGATTCAAAGCTCAATTGTAAAATCAAAGCCCCAAAGGAAGATCAATTTAACATGATTTCAAACAATATTTCAAGAACATGATGAATGTGTTACATGCAAGAGTTTAAATCAATTCAAAGCTTCATTTACTTGCTCAAATGAGTCAATCTTTTCAAAACATGATAAATTCATGCACTAGAACTCTAATATGAACATGCATGTAACAATTTCTATGAATTCATCTCAAAATTCATCAATATAGACATGCATGCATGACTTAAGCTCCAATTCAACATATTAGGACCAATTTTAGACTTAAATCACCAGAGGCTCATGGATCATGCAAGAGTCAACACAAAACATAAACAAGATGGCAAGAAATCTACCTTAAGTCTTGAATTAAAGGTATAGAGGCTCAATTAGACAATTATTCTTCAATTTCTTTAATTCCCCAAGCAAATCAACAAATTGAACTCAATTCTCCCACTCTCTCTTTCTCTTGGTCGGTTTGTGCAAGAAAAGGGGCTGATGAAATTGTGTTGTTTAAGTGTAATGAGGCTCAAATATATTCTAGGTAGTGGGCCACTAGAGTGGCATTTCGGTAAATAAGTCCAACAATGCAATTTGACTTATTTAATCTAATTTAATCATACCAAATCACTTTTCAGATAAATATGCTATAAAATCACATAAATTCCAATGATCCTAAAACATTAGTCAATTTCGGTTTCGGCCGCCGATAAGGCCTTCAATTCGCAATTTAAACATAAGGACATGAACAGATAATCAAACAGTCAACAGATAGAAAATGCATTTAAACAGATACAGTCAGTTAATCAGTTCCTGATTTCAGTCAGTCAGTTCCGTAATTCAGTCAGTTCAATCACCAATCATAATTAGTCACAATTTAGCAGTAATCGGTATTTAATCAGTAAGCAGTGGTGAGGGTTGTTACAATTCCTCTCTGGCTTCTCACTAACAGAAGCCTAGGTAGTACAATCTATCATGGCAGAAGTTGACGGAATCTATGTGAGTGCTCAGTCCATCTACATGATGAACAAACAGGGGCATATGCTTGGATCAGGACTAGGTAGGAGTGGCAGGCAAGGAGGCGCTGTTACCAAGAAGCTGATTCACAACCCCACGCTTTTGGGTTGGGATACAAACCTACTGCCGAGGATTGACAAAACAAGTGGGCTAAGTTGAGAGGAAGAATTAAAGCAAAGAAGAATGGAAAACAATATGAGTTAGTTCACAAACCAATACGGAGAACCTTGAACGGACGCTTTGTTCGCCAAGGGAAGGATTTTCCCTTTTGTGGATTTTCAGAGCCTTGGTTTGACCAGGAGACGAAGACAATCTATCCCGGGTTCGAGATCTTCTTCGGGCACCAGTTATCGGAAGAAGAAGATGTGTAGATGGACCTGAGTACTAATACAGGTCAAGACAGGACTGTAACTGTAAACGTTGAAGAAGAAGAGCTGTTGGGAAAAACACTGATTGACCTACTAGCAAATTCTACTGTCAGAACTGAGTCTAACAACTTGGGGGATAGTTTTATTATCTCAATGATCGGGGATAAACCAGAAGCGGATTTCTCTAAACTTAGGCCTTGTTTGGCATAATCTAAAAAAGCCAAAAAGTCAAAAACTTACTATCCTATTTAAGTCACATCACCTCTCTAACACATCACATCACTTCAAACCTAACCCATATTTCATAAAAAGCCAAAAAGTACACTTATTTATATCATCCCAAACCACTCATTATTGTGGATGCATCTGCGGCTTCACACTTAATTTGGAAATTTGAAAAGGGCATCATCAGCAGTTCTGAATCGGATAATAAGTCCGAATCTGATTCCATTGAGTCTGTAGAGTCAGAGTCATATTCTAGTTCTTCTGAGTCTGGTACTTCCGGAAGTGGTAACCCGGATGCCAAAGTCTGTCAAAGTCTTCTTTTAGTTTTTTTTTTGAGTCAACTGTAACCGAGGACCCAGACTTTACTAATGGAAATGTCGTAGAGTTTGCTTACTAATCTGTGCCTTTAGTTTGTTGCACTGATCTTGATTTTCAAAATTTTGATTTAAACGAAGAGGAAGAAAATCCTCGGGCTTTGAAAAATTTGGTTGACCAAAAGGAGGAGAGGCGCGTTAAGCCCTGCACAGATGAAATCATTGCAATTAATGTGGGTACTGAAGAGGATCTCCGTTTGGTCCAGATTGAATCCACGTTATCTTTGGAGGAATGCGAGCATTTAAACGCTTTATTAAAAGATTTCAAAGATGTTTTCGCGTGGTCCTACGAAGACATGCCTGAAATAGATCCTGAGATTGTACAGCACCGGATCCCTCTTAATCCCTAGGCCTGACCAATCAAATAGAAACTGCGCAGAGTTCACCTAAATTGGGCATTAAAGATCAAAGAGGAGGTCAGCAAACAGATTGATGCGGGTTTCTTGATGGTATCTGAATACCCAACTTGGTTAGCTAATATCGTTCCGGTTCCAAAGAAGGACGACAGAATTAGGTCTGTGTCGACTTCCGGGATCTAAATAGAGCAAGTTTGAAAGATGATTTTTCATTGCCACACATCGATGAACTGGTAGACTTCACAGCTGGCCATGCTTTGCTTTTATTCATGGATGGGTTTTCCGAGTATAATCAGATTTCTATGGCACCGGAAGACAGAGTGAAAATTGATTTCACCACGTCGTGGGGTACCTACTGTTACAGAGTTATGCCTTTTGGACTGAAAAATGCTAGGGCTATATATCAGCGGGCCACAACCACTATTTTGCACGACATGATCCACAAGGAAGTTGAGGTGTATGTGGACGATATGATCGTCAAGTCTAAAGAGCGAGGAGGTCACTACACTGCACTGGAAAAATTCTTTGAGCGGATCAAGGAGTATAGATCGAGGTTAAACCCACAAAAAAGCACATTCGGGGTAACTACAGGAAAAATGTTGGGATTTCTGATTACGCAAAGGGGAATTGAAGTAGATCCCTCCAAAATCAAGGCCATCATAAAAATGCCACCACCAAGGACTGAAAAGGAGGTGCTCGGCTTTCTGGGTAAGGTGTAATTCATAAGACGGTTTATCACAAAATTAACCTTGACTTGCGAACCACTGTTTAGTTTGTTGAAGAAAGGTAAGAAATTTCAATGGGATGATCGGTGTCAGTTCGCCTTCGAGCAGGTTAAGCAGTACCTTTAGAATCCTCCTGTATTGTTGCCACCAGAACTGGGGAAACCACTGATCTTGTATTTATTAGTAACAAATTCAACCATGGGGTGCATGCTAGCGCAAGAATTAGAAGCAAAGGTGGAGAAGGACATCTATTATCTAAGCAAGAAGATGCTAGAATATGAAACTCGCTACACTCCTTTCAAGAAAGCTTCCTTAGCTTTGGTTTGGGCAACGAGGAAGTTGAGACACTACCTGTTAGCTCATTCTGTAATTCTGGTTTCGAGCTTAGATCCCATCAAATATATCATTGAGAAACCAGCACTTACGAGTAAGCTAGCTCGTTGGTTGCTTCTTCTCTCCGAGTTTGACCTCAAGTATGTCACGCGCAAATCAGTCAAAGGGAAAGCTATAGCGGAATTTCTAGCAAATCACCCAGTAGAAGGCGATGATGAAACAGTGGAGTATCCATTCCCTGATGAAGACATCCTGCAGACAGAAGAGGAACCATGGACAATGTACTTTGACGGAGCGTCTAATCAGTATGGTTATGGGATCGGTGTGTTGCTCATAGCACCCGATGATTCATACATACCTCTAGCCTTCAAACTCCGGTTTAAAGTATCCAACAATGAAGCAGAATATGGAGCATGTATTGCTGGTTTGGAAGCTGCCCTAGAACTAGGGGCAATAAGATTGGATGTTATCGGAGATTCGAATTTGGTTGTGTCTCAAGCTAACGGAGATTGGCGGGTTAAGGAAGAGAAAATGAAGGTTTATCATCAGGCCCTGGATATGTTAATTCCGAGGTTTGAGAAATTGACATTCACGCATTTGCTCAGAGAGAACAACCGATTTGCTAATGCGTTGGCAACTTTATCCTCCATGGTGGACATTCCGCTTGGAGTGAAGATGCGCCCGATCATCATTGAACAAAAGTATACGCCGGCATATGAGACCATCGCCGTGATAGATGAGGTTCAAGACATGAACCCCTAGTATTACGACATCTAGAATTTCTTGGACAAAGAGGCGTACCCACTAGGGACAAGTGCCAAGGCCAAAAGGGGAATACGGCGTCTGGCCATCCAATTCATCATCTGTGGAAACAAGTTATACAAAAGAGGCCATTTGGGAATGCATAAGTTGTGTGTTGAGGAAGGAGAATCAAGGTGCCTTATGGAAGCTATCCACAGAGGATAGTGCAGAGCTCACATGAATAGTGTGATGCTAGCTCAAAAAATCCTTAGACAAGGCTACTACTGGTCAACCATGGAGGAGGATTGTATTGGCTTTGTACGACAATACCACAAATGTCAGATCCATGCCAATCGCATGAACATTCCGTCATCGAAACTCTACAATATGACTTCACTATGGCCTTTCTCAGTCTGGGGAATTGACATTATCGGTGCAGTCACGCCAAAGGGGTCAAACAGGCATGAGTTCATTTTGGTAGCAATCGACTACTTCACAAAGTGGGTGGAGGCCCAATCCTATGCCGTTCTAAAGGCGTCGCATGTGGCTAAGTTCATCAAGAACAACATCATCTGTCGGTATAGGGTGCCCAACGAGATCATCTCAGATAATGGCTTGAATTTCAAGAAAGAGGTGATACACCTGCTTGAGAAATATAACGTGGCTTTCCGTAAGTCATCAACATACAGGCCGTAGACCAATGGAGCCGTTGAGGCTGCAAACAAAAACATCAAGAGAATTTTACAGAAAATGGTTGAAACCTACAGGGACTGGCCGGAGAAACTTCCATTCGCACTCTGGGGTTACAAAATGTCGATCCGAACATCTACAAGAGCAACCCTTTATTCTCTTGTTTATGGGATGGAAGCTGTTCTGCCAATTGAGATTGAAGTATCGTTGCTAAGAATTATGGTTGAGTGTCAGATAACGGAGGCGGACTGGCAACAAAGTAGATTTGAAGAATTGATGTTGTTTAACAAGAGTAGGTTGAAGGCATTGTATCATATCCAAGGTTACCAGCGTAAAATTACGAGGGCTCTTATCAAGTCCAGAAATCTCAAGGAAGGAGACATGGTGCTCAAAGACAACCGAGCCCCCATCCATGACCCTAGGAGCAAGTTCAGACCCAATTGGACTGGCCCTTATATCATAAAGTCAATCTGGTCTGGAGGAGCAATTATTCTTATGGATTTGGATGGCTTGGAGTTTTTACTGCCGATCAATATGAACAAGTTGAAGAAATATTATCCCTGAGAGGCTCGCTAGGCCGAAAACTCGAAAGGGCGACCTAGACAAAAGTTAGAGCATAAAAAAAAATAGAAATAAAGAAAAACTGAGCTCAGAAGGCTGAAAACCCGAAAGGGCAACCTTGGCAAAAGATAGAGTGCAAAAGGAGAGAATAAATACTCGAGTGAACCCTCTCCGAACTACATAAGGCCTGATTCTCATCTTTGGGATACGTAGGCAACTTCATCCCGAAGTTCGGTCATCACTATTTTTCAACCCAACTGTCTTATTCATCTAGTTTAATCAATCCGTCATTCTTCATCGTTTGTCGACTTGGTTATGATCTTCTGATTTGGGGCTGTACAGTCTTATGATTAATTCCGTATGTATCCGGTGGTGACCATTTCCGAAAAACAAAAACAAAAAAAAGAAAAATAAAAATTGTTTTGAAAAGTTTTAATTCAATTTTTGCTTTTCTTCTCAAAACTTTACCGTTTACAACGCAAAAGGAAACTTTTCAATACTCACTTTAATTTTATTGATTTATCACAAGTACATTCTCCAAACCAAAGTTGATTTTACATAAAAACTTGAAAAGAAAGCACAAAGCAATAAACAAGGGGCATAGATGAGTCAAGTGTTAGTTCTCTGTCTCTTTTTCATGCCTGTGGAAGTTTCTGTAACCGAGATCGGCCTAAACTGTTCCTCATCCTCGAGCCAAACCAAGTATTCTTCAGGAATGATGGAACTGAAAGTAAAGGCAGGGGCCAAAAATTCTCTCGTATTCTAAGCACTAAGGTACCGAGGCAAGTACGAACCACGAACGGGAAACGAAGCTGGATACTTTATCCCTTCATTCGGACAAATCTGAACATGTCCAAACTGGCGTCTGAACCTGAATGGCAAATAGAATACACAGTGTGTAAGGCCAATCAACTGTATACCTAGTTGCCAGGACATGCTGTAACTCATCTTAGCTAAGTTAAGCCAAGGGTTATGCCAAGCAATGTCAGCCGCAGATCTGCTGTGCATCCAGTCACACCACATTCCCTCTGAGGAGAACTCCACTAGCTGTGGACGAAGAAAGTAAGTCCTGGCCGAGTACTCGGGGCAAGGATCTACCACTTTCAACTTATCCATCAACTATATCTGGAGAAAGAGATGAAAAATAAGAGAGATAAAAGAATAAGGAGATGTACGTTGAGAGAAAAGTAAGAAAAGGGTTTTGAGAGAAAAAAAAAGAGATTGAATGCCGAGTGATGTAGGGATCATAAATGAGGAGGGTGGGAAAGAATACCTTGAGAAGTAATGGACTCTCCGCAAATCGAGTAGTCTCTCCCCGTTGAAAAGCATCTAAGCCTGTCAAAATCTCGGCCAACACTAAACCCATACAACTCTTACCCTCCTTAAGGCATTGGGCTACTTCAATCAGTTTAATGCTAACTCCACCGCAACTAGAGGCAAGAAAGAAGTGTGCGAGTAAGCATAAGCAAAGGGCATGCTGACGATAACCTCGCCAAAGAAAGTCGTCTTTGTCACCGGTGATAGAAAACTAACGAATCAAATCTAGAATATCTAGTTCCCCATTGTGAGCCAAGGATCGAGCTTCGTGTAAGGTAAGCCCACACATTCGTCCTAAAGCTTGAGCATGGCCAAAACAGGGTTGAAGCATGATTTCTTTATCACGTTGAGATTCCATCAATGCTTGAAATTCTTCGAGTGTCGAACACATCTCTTGTGAACCGAAACGAAATATATGTGTGATTGGATTCCAGCACCGAGCAGTGGCATGGAGAAATGGAAAGCAAAGTGAAGTGTGACTCAACGGAAAAGGAGTATTTAGGCTGAAACCGCAAAAGTTCATCTTTTCCGAGCCATCCAAAGTGGTTATCCAGTCTTGGAGCCTATTGGTGGGCAATATCTTCATTTTGAGAGTAAAATGTAAAACCTTGCTCTTCTGCCAGAAACAACATTATGGGAGTACCATTTATAGAATTTAGATGGAGTAGTGATGATAGCCTTTAGTGGTGAGTGGGCCAAACATTGTGTTGTAGTTGTGGAGTGCACTCCCAGAAAATTTCTTTTGTCCTCTTGTGTCCTTTTGTCCTCTTGTGTTGTGATTGTATTTTGAGTCTTGTTTTATTACTAAGTCTTTTGTTTTAGTATGTTCAAGTTGTTTTCAATATGTTTCTTTTGTTATCAAGTTATAGTTTTTTCATTTTGTCTTGTTGATATTATTATCCGATTCATGAACCAATTCAACCGCAAGTGTTCTTCAAAGATTATCATGCAAGTGTTATCCAGTCATCATATGCAAACACAGTACAAGATATTTGCAAGAAGAGATCATCCACAATAACACTTGATAAAACTAGCAAGTCCAACCCCGATCATTGTTTTACAAAATAAAAAACAAAAGCAAAGTCTTTCAAAAAGAAAAGAGTCTATTTGAAGATAGTGTTTAAACTACAAAGCAAAAATAAAAAAACAAAAAAAAACAAAAGGGGTTTTTGGTTGGGGTTTTAGTTTATCTAAAAATAAAAAAAAGGGGGGGTTTTTTTTTGTTGGGGTTTTAGTTTATCTGAATATAAATAATAAAAAAAAGAAAGGGTTTTTATTTATCTGGAAAAAAAAATGAATGAAAAAAAAGAAGCATTTTATTTTTGTTTTGTTTTCGTTTCTTTTGTCCCGATAGGTCGTAATTTATTTTGTGTGTATTAAAGTCACAACAAAATTTTGTTTTTGTTGTTTTGTTTTGTTTTGTTCAAAAAAAAAAAAAAAACAAAAAACAAAAAACAAAAAAAGATAAATAAAGAAAAATATAAAATAAAATAAAAATTTCGTAAATTGGTTTTGTATCCATTTTGTGTCCATTTTATTCACAAGTGTGTTTTGCCTAATTTCAGTTCATTGAGTTTTTTTTTACATTTTCAGTAATAGGCTCAAATTGTCTGGTTTGAAATACAACCATTTCTAACATCTAAATATTCAAACCATTCTGATTTGCCATTCGGATTTACAAACAAACTCGTTTTATTAATTTCGGGGATTAACCCCGATCACATTTGTACAAAATATATACAAAAAGAAAAAAAAGAAACAACAAAAGCAACAAAAAAATAAAATAAAATAAATAATAATAATAATAATAAGAAAAAAAACAAAAACAAAAAGAGAGAGAGAGGGATCTTTTTCTTCTTTCTTCTTCGGCAGTAGCCCGACGGTGAAGATTACAACCGACTTCATTTGCACACAACTTCGTTGCCCAACTTTACCATCAGTTGCCTCGCTTCATCTTTACTCCTTCGGAACTCTTGAAGACTCTGCCTCGGCCTTGGCAAAGCTTCTGAAGGAAATTATTCCTCGCCGACCATCAAATTGGTTGTGCAAAGAAACTTTGAATCGAGCCACAGAGGTGGCTTGTCGTTTTAGCTCTTTGCTCTGCTTTTTCAACGCACTAATTTCTGCTCGAACGTCTTTGTACATATGTTGGAGGAGGGAGAGTTGTGCATTTAACTGATGTACCTCACGCCTATTCTGCTCAGGACAAGTTGGAGACATGATCCACGGTCTCCACACATGACCTCGGCCAGATATCTGAGTTTGCTTGATGTCGATGTGCCACCATTACCATTATTTGTTCAACTGACATCGCTGGAAAGTTGAAAACATGGGAAAGAGGAGGAGCCCGTGGTTGAGGTACAGGGGAGTCAGAATCGATCATCTCTATCGTGGACTCGTTTAGATCTGGAAAAAGAGTGACAGAACTGTGTGAAGAGGCCATGACAAGAGAGACTAATGCAAAATAAAGAGGTTGTAGAATGGTGGCAGAGAAAGTTTGCAGGCTTTTGCTCTACCCTCTCTCGCAGGCCTCAACTTAAGAAGATAATGAAACCAAAAAAGAAGACAAAGAGGGAGGAAGGCCCATACAATCATTGACAATTGGAGCAGGATTGGATAGCCTGTTGGTCAGGCGTCGTCGAAGAAGATGAAAGAAGAGAGAGTGAGACAAAAATAGGAGAGGCGGGAGAGTTGCATATATATATATGTATATATATTGTATATCTTTGTATTATATATATTTGTTTGAACATTTTGGTCACAAGAGTGGCTTGGGTTTTGTGGTTTGGCTCAGTGGTTGAAGACTAAGAGACTAAGCCCGAGGTTAGGGGTTCGAACCCCACAACAAATGCTTCTTCTGTTTTGTTTCGGTTTTATGTGTATATGTCTTATATATATATATATATATATTTGTTTGCAAATCTTGTCACAAGAGTGACTTGGTTTAGTGGTTCAGCTTAGTGGTTGAAGCCTGAAAGGTTGAGCCTAAGGTCCGAGGTTCGACCCCCATAGCAACGAGTGTTTCTTTTGATTTGTTTTGGTTTTATGTATATATTTCTCGTATATCTATATATATATTTGTTTGAATATTTTGTCATAAGAGTGGCGTGGCTCAGTGGTTAGGGACTGGGAAACTAAGTTTGAGATCAGAGGGTCGAACCCCTGTACCCATGCATTTTGTGTTTTTCATTTCTTTTTGTGTGTTTTGCATACGCGTCTTGGCGTCGACCAAGCGAATATGCCTTCTCGAGAAGCATCTTCCGTGATGGCATAAGCGAAATATTTCCCGAATCTGTATATGTATACTGTATGTACATATCTGTGTGCGTTTTGTCTGTATATGTATACATGTATACCGTATGTCTGTATCTGTGTGTATTTTATCTGTATATGTATATATGTATACCGTATGTACATGTCTGTGTCTATGTCCATATATGTATGTATTTTGTCTGTATATGGTATATGTATATGGTATTTGGTTCAAACTTACAATTCCTCCTTTCATTCTGTGCATTTATCGCACAATAATCTCACTTCGAGCATCTACTGCACAATTTCAATTCAATCGCGCTATCTTATGCACTCCCATGGTCTACGAGACCTTAAATCCTCTAGAGGTGCAATTCCTTTGGTGTTTGTCGTGACCGAACAACTTCAGGTGGTCTGGTATAGCCACCATCCTATGTTTACGATGAGTTCCTAGGAGACCAACTACGATGGTGGAAACTAGAGTTCGAATGGTGATGCCTAGAACGCAAAAGGTTTGGAATTTTCGAGACTAAAGTTTGGTTTAAATACCCAGAGTTGTATTCTCGGCTTGAAATCTGTATGGCAGCCCCATAGGTTGAGGTAGCGTGTATGTGCCTCAATTCTGGATACTGAACCAACCTAGTCTGTCACCCCGTTGGAGAATAGAGAAAGTTGTGAATATAATAAAAAAGAAAAGCAGCATCAGTGGCTTCTACATGTAGAGGTTATCCCTTGTCATTCTACCATACCTTATTCCACTCGCGTGAGATGCGTTTGGATTTCGAATCCACCTTTGCTCCTCTTGCGTAAGACGCATTTTGGATTTCGAATCCACCTTTGCTCCTCTCGCGTAAGACGCGTTTGGATCTCAAGTTCACATACTCCTCTCGCGTAAAACGCCTTTGGATCTCAAGTTCACATACTCCTCTCACGTATGACAGACGCGTTTGGATCTCAAGTTCACTTTCCTCCTCTCGCGGACGAAGCGTTTGGATCTCACATTCACTACATCCAACATTTATGCGTTCATTCAGTGTCACATCATTGTCTTGATTGCATTTCATTGCATGATTATAAGTTATGTTCTGCATTTCATTGCATGATCATAAGTTATGTTTTACATATCATTCTGCATCTTGCCCCTGAACTACGAAGGTTTGATTCCTTGCAAAAGGATACGTACGCAACCCTCAGGTTCAACTAATTGTTTGCACATTTGTTTGTTTGCCCAAGTCTTACGACCTCGTCAAATGAGTCGTCTTTGGGCTTTGACATTCACTCACGTCATGAAATGACTTCGAGCTTTGTCAAAGAGGAGCAACTGTAGACCCCATTTTGACCGGCCCTAAGACTTGGGTGTTTTCTTTTGATTACTCAATGATGACAATTACAATGTATTTCTCATAGAATCCTCAATAAGAGAGATGAAATTTGAACTTTAATCCCAACTTTCACCGTTTTGGCTAGATTGTTTTAAACTACTAAATATTTCATTAATTTAGTATTTTGTAATTTTGCATAATTTTATATGTTTGTTCATATTTTTGGTGTTTTTATATATATTGGTATAAATTATATATTTTAGATATTTTATATATTATAAAAGAAAAATAATAAAAAAATTATATTGATGTCGACATGCCGACATCAATTCACCCAGTTGAAGATATATATATTATATATTATATAATATGCATATAGATGATATTTATATAATATTTATATTATTATAATTATATTACTATATTTTGGTTTGTTGCTTATATAAAGTAACCAAATGGATGATTTGAAGGGGGTGGGAAAAAAAATTGATTCAAGAAGCAAAAACATTTGAGTTAGAGAGTAAAGAGAAAAAAAAATTTCAATCTTGAGCAAACACTTCCATAAACTCTATAATTTTGAATTGAGAATTTGAGAACACATTTTTTACAGTTGATGGTGATTAAGAGGGAGTTTGTAAACTAAGGAGTTCATCCTTTCTAGAAATTTGAGGGTGTTGGAATCAAGTTTCTTAATTAAGAGCTTACCTCTCTTTCAAAGGTACAATTTTTCATCTTTTTCCTTACTTCTCTCTTACTCTTTTCCTCTATTTTTCTTGTTTTATACACTGTTTTGGGGCTTTTTTTGGACTATTTTCAGAGGCTAAAATATGGTTTAGAAGTCCCAAAAGTGGAGGGGTTAGCCACCCTTCTTTAAACTTGTTTACTAGCTTTAATCTATTCATAGTTGTTCAGCTTTGTTAGCTTAATTTCAGTACTATTTTATGTTATTTAAGGGGTTGTTTAATTTATTTCAATAAGTTTGTTTGACATATTATGTTGGTGTTATATTAACCAATCAATCAACTTTGCATAATCATCTCCGCAACCTCCCTCCATTATTTGCTTATTTCGATTAATAATTGTGAAAAATTAAGATTGTGGTTCAAGTATAAGAAAGAAACTCTTCCATGCTTAGTGGTTTAATCTCTTCGGAGGTTCATTACCAAAAATATAAAATGCTCTATACTTAATGGTTTAATCTCTTTGGAGATTCACTACCAAAGGCATAAAACATTTTATGCGTAGGAGGTTCATTACCAAAAATATACAACGTTCCATGCTTACTGATTTAATCTCTTAGGAGATTTACTACCAAAGGCATAAAACGCTCTATACTTAACGGTTTAAATTCTTTAGAGGTTCACTACCCCAAGTGTATACATGTTCTTATACTAAAGCACAATCTTTAAATTTTCATTTCTCTTTATTCATCAGTGTGTTTACTTTTAAGGGACTAATTGACCCTTAGAAATCATCAAGGAAAGTGTCATTATCACTTATTATCAAGTTTGGATTTCAAGTCATTATCACTCAAGTTTGGATTTTTTTAAGTCATTATCACTCTTTTGAGTTTGACTAGTCCTCGTTGCATATCTTGAGTTTCACTTGGAATCCCTTATCGCTTGTAAATAAGTTTGACTCTTCCTTTGTAATTTCCCCCGAAGAAAACAAGATTTGTTTCTTGGGTTAAGTTAATGCTTGTTTCTTTTTATTACATTTTGGACTTAGTGGACGTAAATATCACTTTTGCACAAACAGGAGAAAAGAAAAAGAAATAGAAAAGTAATAAAAAAGGCTAATAAAATTGGTTAAAATTGGATTACAACCGACATAAAGAACCAATATGATTCATTGAATTCGGTCGGACGTTATATTGAATCTATTGTGTCAAGGCTTGTCTTACATCAATTCATGATATTTTGATGAACCTTGAAGTGTCTCTACTTCCCTTCTTGAATTCACTTCATGATAGGAGGGAGGGGTGGTTGTTTACCTGTTTGAATGCCTATGAAGGAAGGCTAATCACTTGAATTGGGATAATTTGATTCATGTATATATGAGATCACCATTTGAAGTGATACATATTCAAAACACTTTTTTTCAAAACAAACATGAAATCAAACATTCCAACTTTTCGTGAAATTAGTCTATATTTGTATGTTAAATATATAACAAGAGCATATACTGTACATAAAAACCACATCATGATTAGTAAAGGCCGATCTTTGATCGGGTGAGTGGGGTGTTCAATTATTGACCTTCTCCTCTCATACCTAAGTTCTCGAACCAAGACACTTTGGTAACGACGGAGTAGTGGCCTTTGGCATGAGTCATTGGTTTCCTAAATTTCTCAAAATAAATATTTAGGTGGCGACTCTGATATCTGGCAAAGCAGTCCATTTTTGGCATTTGATTCAAACATCGATTTTTCAAAAGAAATTGCCGGATTTGGACTCTTTTTGTGTTTTCACTGTTTCACATTGCACTTGTGAAATCAGAATTAGAACCAACACACAAGTGCAGTCCGAACTGTAAGGGCTATTCATTCTTCTGAAATGGGGCGTGAAAAGTTGAGCTACACAACACTCAAACAAAATGGTCAGAAAAAGAAAATATTGATATTCTTTTTTTTTTTATAAGAAAAATGTTGCAAGATGGAAAAAAAAATATCTTAAGATTCAATAAATTCATATTAGGTTAATACAGGTAACCATAACAGCCTTATTTTGCCAAGGGATAGATACTCCTATTTTGGCAAAAATCATTGATAAAATATTTTTTGACCCAATGAGAGCAATCATTGAAGGAATTCAATTTAATTTGGCTAATGGAGTAGTTTGGTTTAATGTTAGACCAAATTTCTTTATTTCCATAAATGATCCTAATCTTGAGGACACAGTCAGAATCAGAATCAAAATACAAGGATTAAGAATGAAATCGAATTCCCATGATTTGGCTATTCGTTAGAAAACAATTCACGAATTAACCAAGTTTTCTGAAACAAAAACAAGATCAAACGATAATAAAATCGTTGAAATCTTCGAACCAAGACCATTTGACACGGTATTCCAACTGCGTCTAATGACTTTGAGCGATTTAAAAGTCCCTCAATAATGGTTAATCCATGACCTAGTGGGTCAAGGAGAATAGTCTACAACAAACAATCTTGCACAAATACAATGCAAGCATCAAGAAAAAATTTATATATTCAAAATACAGTTCAAAAAATTAAAAGATAAACTTCTGTATTTGAAAAAGATTTTCCTAACAAAGTATTTTCAAAATTAAGCATTGGGGAATCAAGTAATAATTCTAATCAGGAATCTATTATTTTAACAAATGTTCAGATTCCTATTTTTCCAGGAACAAGAACACAATCTAAACATATTAAGTCTGCATATATGTATCATTTTCAAACAAAAAATGATGATATTATTTTTTCTCCTAACTAAGGAAAAAGAAGATACACATATGTATTGGGAATATTTAATTTTGCAGGTCATAAACTGTCACGACCCAAACCCGGCCCTATGGGTTTAGCATCATGTGGCGATGTCTGAGAGATTACCAAAGGCCTTTGAGCGATGTCTGATTAAGCAGTCTGGGGCCTAAGCGGAAGCCAATACAGTAAATAACTAGTGTCCATTGAGCTGTGAAAATCTGTATGCCAAAAACATTTTTATGCATTCATACGGTTCAACACAGTACCATCTATACAATCATATCTGATCAATCGACGGGATCGAATCCTCGATACTTGGTCACGATGTGATCTATACAAAAGTACAATACAGTAAGGAGACCGATGGGGGACACAAAAACACCCCAAGCCGTAGCATGGCAACTCGAAACCTCGCAGTGAGGCACATAGGCTGGCTTGACAAAACTGGGGACCGACCCACGCTCCTAGCTCCGGTCTGGTTGCTGAGAACCTACATATATATATAAACAGTGAGCTAAAGCCCAGTGAATAACATATAGCGTAAAGAGGTTATGAATGAATGTCCTTACAGTAATGAAATCAGTTCATTAAATAGTATCTCAGTCTTTCAGTATTTCAGTCAATCAGTCATATGTGGTACATCCATTAGCCTATAAACAGTAGGTCCAAAAGGACCGGGTCTTAACAGACCCGACAATAATGATGGCCATCAATCAAGAACAAAGATGGTTCCTCAAGGAAACCGACAGAGCTCTCAGAATATGATAAGAAGTGCTAAGGATGCCACAATACGCCTGAATACAGACATACATTCATTCATAAACAATATCGATTCAATAAACAATTGATTCGGTATTCAAAAGATAACCATTTTGAACATATCTTTACACAATTGTTACTCACGAGAGATTGGGCTAATAGCAAAGAGCGTCCCCGAGAGCCAACCCTAAACAGTTAACAAATAGAACACACACTAAGTTCACAGTCGGAAAGGATGATAATTAAATCCCTAAATTCCTCGGTATGGTTCTATGTCTAAATCCTCATTAAGATGTCATAAACTAGGCCTAAGAATGCCTAGGATGGGATGAGGATGCAAAAATACAGTTGGAAGGCATTTTTCAAAAGTTGCTGAAAACAGGGGTCTCGCTCGAGCGAGCCTTCCTTCGCTCGAGCGGTCTGATGGAACAGTAAAAGTACTGGATGCTCGATTTTTACGTTCGAGCCACCAATCCTTCGCTCGAGCGTGGCTCAGAGGAAACATTGGTCGCTCGAGGGAGGAATCCTTCGCTCGAGCGAAGAAGCCAAATCTGGAATTTCCAGATTTGCCTTCCAAGCTCAAACCAAGCATTCTCAACTCAATTCTCGACCTCTTGGGCTCAAATTCTGGAAAATACATCCCAAAACAATGTATAACAAGTTTCAAAAGCCAATTTATGAATTCAAGCCCCAAAGGTGAGTCAATTAAAACCATTTTTCAAACCCATTTTCAAGAACAAATTTCAAACATGCAATGCATGAGTTTTAAACCAAATTCAAAGTTCAAATCTTGCTCTATTGAGCTTCAATCTTTGAAAACAATGTGGAAACATGGACTATGATAAAAACATGAACATGTATGTATAATTCATCATGAATTCAACTTCAAAATGCATCAATTCAAGCATGCATGTAACATTTGAGCTTCAATTCACCATTTATGAGCAAATTCATGACTTACTTCTCTATAACCATGATACATGCAAGGTGAGGCTTCAAGACAACAAGAGGACAAAGAATTCCTTACCTAGAGTGACAATTCCAAGTCTAGCAAGCTTAATTTAGCAATTATGCTTCAAATCTTCAAACTCTTGAGCAATTTCAACAAATGAGCTTAATTCTCTCACTCTCCCTCTATTCCTCTAAGTTTGGTCGGTTGGGATCCAAGAATAAGGGCTGATGAAGATGGTTATCTAAGTGTATAAGGCACAATAATAATCTTAAACAAAATGTCCACTAACTATGGCAATAGTGTAAATAAGGTCAACATTTCAATTAACTCATTTTAATCCATTTAATCATTCCTAATCAATCCTTAGATAATTATACCATTAAATCACCAATATTCTACTGATTCCGAAACTCTAAATGGTTTCTAATTCGGCCGCCGATAAGGTCTTCAATTAACAGTTTAAACACATACATTCAAACAGATAATCAGTCAATCAAACAGATAGAAATGCAATATAACAGATAAACTTATTCAATTTCAGTTTCGATTTCAATCAGTCCATTCAGTACTTTGGTTAATTCAATTATCAGTCATTATCAGTTCGGTTTAGCAGTATTCAGTACGTAATTCAGTGGTTATTCAGTAATCGGTACGAGGGTTGTTACATAAACTAGGGGTGGGCGCAGATTGGCTGCGGCCATGAAACCTCCAATCCGCCATCCGTCCGCCAAATTGGCGGATTGGAGAAAATCAATCTACATCTGTCCGCCAATCCAGCGAATGCAGATTGAGCAGATTGGCGGATTAGTAGATGGATGCGAATCAATTTGACGGTTTAAAATTTTATAATTTTTCAACATAATTCAACTTGTGCACTTCTTTAAAATAAAAAATAAAAAAAAAAAGGTATTACAGTCAATGACTTAAAAAAGTATTACAATCATTAGATGCTTCATCTAAAGAAAAAAATTTGAAATTTTAGAATATTACAATCACTGCATGCCTCATCCACATATTATAATCACAGCATGTCTCATCCACATAAAGTATTACAATTTGTGATTCTTAAAATATAAAAACAATTCAAACCACTAAAACCATGAACAAGGAAGTAGTAAAGATTGTATGCCTTTGTATTGTTACATCTATATCTATTTTTTAAAACAAAAACCATTATTTTTAGAGTTAGATTTAAAAGTAAAAAAATATAGATAAATAATATATTTATTTTTTTTTCAATTCAAAAAATATATTTAAGTTGAAAGCTCTTTTTCAACAGAATATATTCAACATAATATTTAAACTCTTTTTCAATTGAAAACACAAATAGAATATCTAAACAAATTAAAAACACAGTCTTATAAATTACTAGTGATGCTCGCGGTTTGGCGGTTCGGTTGTGGCCAAAGGAACCTCAAATCCGTCATCCGTCCAAAACTAGGCAGATTGGAAAAAATTAATCTGCAATCGTCCACTTGTGATCACGCATCCGTCCAAAATGTGACGGATTGGTTCGGTTTGGACGGATCGGTATATCCGTTGCTCACCCCCATTATAAACCATATAGCCTCAGTGTTCTCATAGATACAGGAGCCAAAACCAGCTCATGTAAATGAAATGCCATACCAAAAGAAAAATGGACATTAATGAAACATCCAATTTTAGTTACTGGAATTGATGGCAATCATACTTCCATACAATTCAAGGCTAATAATATAGCTATTTGGTTAAATGATAACAAGTTCATTATACTAAAAATTTTATATTTTCCTTGTATTCCTTCTTGGAAATAATTTAATATATAAATACCTTCCAATACAAATACAAAAAAAAAAAAAAAAAAACTATTTCATTAAGCGTAAACAATGTCTTAATACATATTCCAATGTTAAAACAACATAAATATATTTGTGATAAAGCGTTTGCGCCCGCTCCGCGTAATGATTTAACTCCTATCATTAAAACTATTGATGAATTACATTGGATTTATAAAATTCTAAAAGAAAATTATAGTGCAAATCCATTAAAACTATGGCAACGCGTAGCTCGACTTTTTTCGCACCCCCTTTCAAAAGTTCGAATATAAGCCCTACAGTTCGAACTCCAACGGTTCTAAATCTAATCTCACAAGTGCAATGTGAAATTAATAAACACCAAAGAGTCCAAATCTGACAAATCTTTTGAAAAAACGATTTTGAGTCAAAAATACCAAAATTGGACTGCTTTACCAGATACAGAGTCGCCACTGTAGACGTCACCGAACGCCCCGGGAGGATGACTCCCGTTCTGTTCGTTTTTGCAGGTCTACTACAGTTCGGACTCAAATTGTCATGGTTCTAAATCTGAACCAAAGAGTCTCAATCCGGCAAATCGTTTTTGAGAAAACAGATTTTTGAAAGAAGTGCCAAACATGAACTACTTTGCCAGATACAGAGTTGCCACCTAAATATTTTTTAATGGGGGAATTTAGGAAACCCTAACTCGGTGCCAAAGGCCACGTGTCCGTCATCACCAAAGTTGCCTCGGCTCGGGAACTTGGGTACAATTGGGGAAGGTCAGCTATGAGCACCTTCTCTCGCCCGATCATAGATCGGCCTCTACTAACCGTGATATCTAATTTTGAAAACATTATATGTTCTTATTCCGGTTATTAGCCTAGTTTTACTATGTTATGCGCACAGCAAACAAGTATAGACTAAATCGCCTAAATTGGAACAAGACATTATGCGTTCGTTTTGAAAAATGGTTTGCTACCCACAGGTAGACTAAAATATAGGTTTTGCCACCCTCAAGTGAGTTTTAGAAAAAGATGGTTTTGCCACTATCTAGTGGGCTTAAAACTCACAGTTTTAATACATTATCCCAATTTAGGTAATTTGACCTCCATCTACAGGCATTCAAGCAGTTATATCACATAAGCAGCTAGCCTCATGGTAATCATGCTTTTATGGCGGCATTCACACGCATGCGATATGTTAAAGCATAAAAACTCACCTAGTACTCCAAGCCAAAACAGAAACTAGTTAGTAATCATATGCATGATCCTAGTTCGTGTTAAGTGGCTAATGCAACACAAGCAAAGATGCAATCTCGACGGGCTCGGCTATCCTAAGCATGGCATGTGAAATGTTACAACTATCACGCATTCAATTTGGAATTGAAAATACAACGCAGTTTGTATGATGTACCGAGCCCGGTGCATGTAAACAAATGCATGGATGCACGCATGCATTGCATAAGGTATGCTAATTTTCAATATGCCCTAATCTACCATCAT
The DNA here is from genome assembly GCA_025200525.1 of Camellia lanceoleosa. Taxonomy (NCBI): domain Eukaryota; kingdom Viridiplantae; phylum Streptophyta; class Magnoliopsida; order Ericales; family Theaceae; genus Camellia; species Camellia lanceoleosa. Next base: position 189,296,236 of record CM045758.1, on the reverse strand, counting down.
AAGCAGGTAAATAAAAGGGAAGAAAGAAGTGGAGGTTGGAAGACATGCACGCACACGCACCCACACTTATTACAGATTCGCTCTCGCCCGGAGAGACTAAAAGAATATACAGTCTCAAATAGTATAGTCCAAATACAGAATAAATTATTACAAAGGTTCTAATTATCAATTTAAATCAAATGTAAAAATAAGGGGGTCTCAGCCCTGCCTCGGGATGCGCGAATGATGCATGCTCAATCCGTCTTGCCCGGAAAGCCCGTACCATGCCACTGCCACCTCTGTTTTCACTGTCCTGCCTCTCCAAATACTGCCAAAGTCCCAGGATACCTTATATACACACTGCTTCACACCATCGGCTGGATGAAATGGCCACCGGCCATATAAAATATCTGTCGGCTGCTTATGAGGTTATCGGCCACCAATACATTGCCGGTCGGCACTCTGTACTGCCGGTCGGCAAACAATTCCTGCAGAATCTGGTTTTTGACAGTAACAATGGCAGACAGTGTATGGTATGGAATTTTGGGCACATGTAAGCATGGCCATGCCCCCTATCATGTATGGGACTCAAGGAAGCATGGCCCTTGGTCCTTGGGCCACCAATTATGCATTTTGATGCATGATGGCCTAAGGGACCAAGATTGCAATTCAATGTAAAGATGCATGCAACACACAAATGAGGACCAAGATCCTATCATGTCCGAGTCAAGGGCCTTAGTGACATGAGAATTGAGACGTGTTTTGTCACTTAAAGTAAAAACACTTCTCATCTCTCACACTTGGTTTGACACCCCAAACCAAGTAATGCAATGCATGTTATGCAAACATGGCTTAACAATGCAACATGATACTAAAATGCAAGGCATGCCAAATGCTATGCAACATCATGTTAAGTATACAAAATGCTAGAGCACACGAGATGCAAATGCAATGCAAACAAGGACAAATCATGCAATAGAACTATCATGCTACCACACTTAATGAAGCAAGTATGCAAAGAACATGAGACAAACATGCAAAAGTGGGCTTAAACCATAAAGGGGCAGACCTCGATCCACCCCAAAACAGTGGCCAAAAGTGCCTAAAATGGACAATTATTCATGCTAACATGCAAACCAAATGGGGCCTAAGACTAAGGCACAAAATGGAGCATTACACCATCATTAACAAGACCACTCATAGCATGGAATGAGCAACCAAAAATAGATGTGTAGCATGCAAAAATAAGCCGTAAAAACACATGACATGGCGACCCAAATACCTAAACATGCAAATATGGCCAATGACCATCCTTTAAGGCACAAGATTACAACACTTCAAAGCATGAATGAGATGATAAATGGGGACATATAAACATGGCATAGGGACTGAAATAACATATTAAATGATTCCAAACCATCTAAATAACCTATCCAATGCATATACATGGATCACATCCTCAAGGCTTACAAGCCATAATGCAAAGCAACTACATTAAGCATGCCAAAAATGGTAAAACCAGTGGCCAACAGACCTAAAACGTGACAAATCATGACCAAAAGCTTCAATAAGCCAAGCTAAAACATGAGGATCTACAAGGTAAAACCCATGACACATTTCTAGGCAAAGTAGAGCATTACAAAGCAAGTATAAGATGCATGCTAAGGGCTACAAATCCGACCAAAAACAGAGATATAACATGCTCCAAAACATTCAAATAAGCTCTGAAATGAAGGCATATAAGACTAAAAATGCATGTTGCCCTCTAGGCTAAAACAAAGGGGCAAAGAGGGACAAAGGGGAAAGGGGTGTCCCTCCCCTATACAAGGCTTTAAACCACCTTCATCACCACTGAAAATCCACTGGATTTCAGTGGTGAGAAGATCAACGCAACAACATAAGCAAGACTTAAGGAAAAGGGACCAAAAAAGGCCAAACAAGGCCTAAGAGGGAGATTTCGACCCCCAACCACAAAACACCCTTAATGAAAGTTCTTAAGCATAAAAATATAAGACTTTTTCATGTTAAACACAAAGCCTAAATCAGTGAGCAAGATAGGTAAAAACTTGTTGCAAAAATGGAAAATCTAAAGTAAAGTGCTCACCCTTGAAGAAACCTTGAAGAGCAGTTGGTCCAGCCACCCTCTATTGATCAAAATCAGTCCAAATGCTCAAGAAACAACCCTCCAAGCCTCCCAATCTCGAGCTAAGGTGTGATAGTGTGTGTGTGTGTGCAAAAGTAAGGTAAAACTACATTTTTAGGCCTAAAAACACACACACAAGAGGAGAGAGAGGGAAAATCTAGAGAGAGGAGATATATGGCAGATATATAGATACACAAGCTCTGGTTTTTTGTTCAAAAAAATGGCTAACCCCTAACCAAGGGAGAGATATGATGCTTATATAGGCAAAATAAAGCCAAGAAGCTTAGTGGCTAAGCAAAGGAGAAAGGGTCAAGAGGTGCAAAGGGGTCTTGGCTTCATGGAGAAGCTAAGACAGCTGGCCAAGCTTCTTGAAGCTTGGCCAAAGGGTTCAACCTTCTAGAAGGTTTGGGGGTTCAAAGGTGCAAAGGGGTCATCCCCGTGCATGGGGAGTGGTGTGGGTGCATTCGGTGATGCATGCACCATGCTCAAAGTGCGAAAGGTCATCGGCCAACCAAATAGGTCACCGGCACAATAAAGTGCCGGTTAAACTATAGTGCCGACCGGTCATTGTTTTTAAAAAAACATGACCGGTGGTACACATATGTAGCCGGTGATGGTAGGGGAGGGCCGGTGAGGTGTGGGGATGGCCAAAAAGCCATTCCACGCCCTTCAAACAAAAACACAGTGTTTGGTGCCAAAACCATACACGGCGATCGAGTCGGAGGTCTGAGATGAGGCTACCGCTAAGGCCTCCGGGAACTCGAGACGAACACAAACACGGATAATCACCGAATGTTCAAATGGTGACGTCCAAGTCTTGAGGACGGTCAAAAATGGGGTGTCTATAGCCACCTAAATATTTTATTTTGGGAAAATTTAGGAAACCTATGACTCATGCCAAAGGCCACGTGTCCGTCACCACCAGGATTGTCTTGGCTCGGGAACTTAGGTACGAGAGGGAAAGGTCATGAATTGAGCACTCCCGCCCGCTCGCTCGATAAAAGATCAGCCTCTACTAATCATGATATGATTTTTATCAACATTAATGCTCTTGTTCTAGTTTATTAGGCTAGCATTACTATGTGGTGCGCACAAGCAAGTATAGACTAGTTTGCCCGAATTGGAACAATTCAATTTTATGTTTGTTTGTCGAAATGGGTTTGATTTTTCCACTTAAGTTGGGCTTAAAGTTTGTGAATTTGCCACTTGACAAAGTAGACTTAAATGTACATTCATTGAATCATTTCAATTCAAGCAACAAGTCTTCATCCACAGGCACTCAAATAGTTTAACAAGTAAACACTTAGCCTCATGGCAAGCATGCTAGTCATGGCAGTCACTCACACTTATGCAAGTATGTTAAAGCACTAAAAACTCACTTAGTACTCCAAACTAAGATAAAACAAAAGAGTTAGAAAAATATGCATGATACCTAACTATATAAGATGGCTAATGCAACGCATGCAATAAGGCAACTAAAATAGGCTCGGCTACTTAACATATTATTTGCAACAATTTCATAGCATGCATTTAAACACGTATTCAACAAGATAATAAACGACAATGCAAGTTTGAGTGATAAATCGAGTCTCGGTGAATGTGAGACAAATGAATAGATGCAAACATGCAATATGCTAATTGAAACGTGATGCCCCCTAATTTAACCATCAAAAGCGAATACATAAAAAGGAGGAAGACGTCGGGTTAAAAGACATACACATTATTATAACATTGATGCCCTCGCGCAGGAAGATCCGAATGAATAAACTAAGCTAACTAACTAACTAATTAAGCTAACTATTACAAACCAAAATGAATAACTAGCTAAACTAATTTAACTAATTATTACAACAACAAATAAATTAACTAATTATTCTAGTTAACTAATTAATGATTACAATACGACATTGAATAAATAGTTAACTAATTAATTAAATAATTACAACACAAGTGCAATTAATAATTAAACTAAACAATTAACCACTCCGCCTCAGGAAATGAGAGATGTTCATGCGCATGCTCAGTTTCCACAAGAAAGGCCACCGTTTTGTTTCTGAATGTCTCTGTTTGCACAGTTGAACACCAACACTGTTGCCCACTTCCAGAACAACTTTGCTCCACCTTACAAACTCATTCTTTGAACTTTGCATCAAGGCCCGGCCATTTGGTGAAGATACCCTTCTTTGCCTGAGTTCATCTTGCTGCAACAGAGGACAAACAGAGCATATACAGAGTATTTCAAGGGTTTGTTTGCCCAACTCAACCCTCCTTTTCATTATCAAATCAAAAGAGAAGCAAGTTTGGTTTACAAACCATCAATGGGTGCAAGATGACTTGTGAAACCAAGTGTGCAAGCTCAATAAATGCAACAAAATAAGACTCTCAAAAACCACCTCCCTATCATGAAAGATCAAGAGAAGTGATGACCTTGGAGACTTGAATCATTTCATCACTAGTGAGTATGAAATGGTTCAAGCTTTCATGTGTTCAATTAACGTCCAATTGAACACAACCAAATTATTATCTTTCACCATTTTAGTCCTCAATTTTAGATTACCAACCATCCTTTAATTCATTAAGTCCAATAATGAATTTAAGTCCTCTAATGGAGTGAAGTACCAAACCAAGAGTTAACTTAAAACATGAAAGAGATGTCATGCCATTAATAATAAACCACTAAAAAGGATTAAATCATTAAGCATGACAACCTCAATCTTATGCTTAAACAAACAAGAGACTTGAAACAACTCTCAAAGCAAAACAAAAGCCAAGAAAGGAGAGAGGTTGCAGAGATTATTAGTGCTGAAAATAAGTGAGCAAAGCATAAATAAATGCTATCAACTCAAAGGAAAAGGTGTCTAAGGCCTAGAACACCAAACTCATGAGAACTATTACACTACAAGCATGCAAAACAAAGCTCAAAAGTAACAAACACTTAGAAACAATCCTAAAACAGTCTAAATACAGTCCTAAAACATGCTGGAATTGAGCTGACGATAGCTAGAAAAATAAGCTAAAATATAGCACAAGCTAGGCTAGTAAGCAAGACACAAGGAGAGAAGGCTAACCCCTCCAATTTTAGACTTCAAAACATGATTTTGGCCACTGAAATACTCTAAAAATCATCGTTTAAAAGCTTGGAAAAAGATAGTGTAAAGGTGGGAAACACAAGGGTAAAGGCCATGAAAGCAAGGTGTAAAGAAGAGTGAACCACCCCTTAAATCTTATTGGCCTTAAACCACAAGTTTCAGCCCAAAAATACAAAGTTTATACAGCCTAAAAAAAGTACAAAAATGTGTTGGAATGCATACAAAAGTAGCTAAAATAATAAACTAAAACATGGAGCAATTTAAGCAAGTAAACAAGCCAAAGGAGGGGCGGCTAACCCCTCTATTTTTGGGACTTCAAAACCACTTTTTTAGCCTCTAAAAACCTTTGAAAATCAGTGATAGAGAGCTCAAAAAAAAGTTAAGAAAAGAATGGGAAATACAAGTGGAAAGGCTTAGAGAACAAGGTTCAAAGAAGGGTGATTAACCCCTTTACCTTTAATAGCCTTAAATCACAAGCTTCAGCCCATAAAAATAGGTTTTAAAGAGCTTAAAAAACAGTAAGAAAACATGAAAAACAAGTGGTGTAGAGATGGTGCAAAAGTAAGAGAAGGTATACCTCTTGGAGAGAAATGAACCCTTAAGTAATAAACCACTAATTTCACACTCTCTAGTGCTTCAAGAGCTCAAATTCAAGCTCAAATCATCTTAGCAAGAAGTTCTCTTAGTTTGGTTTAGAGTGTTTGGGCATAAGCTATGCAAGTTGCAAGAGAGAGAGAGAGAGAGAGAATTGTAGAGAGAGAGGATTTTTCCAAAATTATTTCTTCACTCATAATGTTTTCTAACCTTGAAAGTAAGAAGAGAGGTCCTCTATATATAGAAAATATGAGCCTTAGGTCGAAAATATCTAAAAAATGACAGCTGAAACTTTGTGAAAACTGCTGGAAAAAATATCTGATTTTACACTAGTGGTCGGCCGGCTAGCAGTGGTGATCGGCAGGCCAGAAATGGTGGGTTGCTGTCCACAAATGGTGGTTGCCAGCCACCGGTCGGCCATGCTTCCAGGCCCGACTTCAAATGGGCATATCTCCCTCATCCAGACTCGGTTTTAGGTCATTCTTGAGTCTAAATCGAAGCCCCAGAAGTCTACTTTCCAATGGTGGTAGCCTCATATATAAATTCTAAGTGTGCAACGAAATATGCCTATTTTAGTGAAGGTTACTCAGTTCTCTCTTAATGGTTTGATGCCCAACCTCTTCCCCAACTAGTTTTCCTCCCTCCCCTCCTATTTTCTTCAACTCCAAACCTTTAAATAAGATGTTTTAAATATTTTTCAAAGAATTTACCTCTCTTCCATTTATTTCCACTTTGTCCTTGCCCAGTTTACCGAAAAGTGTAATTTTTAACGAAATACGAGTCTCAGAAAATCGTAGAAACTTTTTCAAATTTTTTTTGAAAGAGAGGGTTTTGAGGTCTGAAATAGTTTTGATCAAAAATAGTTTTGGTTGAAAATGAGGTGTAAGGTTGGGATTTAGAGCTCTTCTTGATGAAGAAATCGAACATTTGCATAGCACAACTTTCATCATCGAGTGATCAATTAGTGGCGCCCAAGTCTTATGGGCAGTCAAAAATGAGATGTCTACACAACATAATCTACGTTATTGTAATTTGAAATTGAAAGACCCTAATGTTATCATTAGAGCAAGACCCACGATCTATACTAGATAAGATATAAATAAATTAGATATTCAACTTCAGGACCTTTTATATAAAAAGTTAATTGAAAAAACTAAAAGTCCTCACTCTAATTCAGCTTTTATGGTAAGAAACCATGCTGAAATTAAAAGAGGAAAAGCCCGAATGGTAGTCAACTATAAACGGCTAAATGAAAATTTAGAATTTGATGGATATTTTATTCCAACAAAAGATGTTTTAATTAACTTAACCAAATGATAAAAAATCTTTAGCAAATTTGATTGTAAGAGCGGTTTTTAGCAAATTCAATTAATTGAAGAGTTAAAAAAATTGACAGCTTTCAGTACACCTAGAGAACATTACAACTGAAATGTTATGCCTTTTGGTTTAAATATATCACCATAAATATTTTAACGGTGGATGGATACAATCTTTAAAAATCTTAAGGATTGTTGTGTAATTTATATTGATGATATACTTATCTTCTCGAAAACCCGAGAGGAGCATAAAAAATATTTAAACTTACTTTGTAAAAAATTCCAAAAACATGGAATTGTTTTGTCACCAAAAACGATTAAACTAAAAAAAGAATCAATTGAATTTTTGGGAATAACTTTAAACCAGAAAGGTTTAAAATTACAGAAACATATTATTATGTCCAAAGTATGAGATTTTCCTGATACTCTTGAAAATATAACACAATTACAGAATTTATTAGGTATTTTAAATTATAGACGAAATTTTATCAAAAATCTTTCAAAAATAGAAATTCATTGGTTAACCAAATTAAGGAAAAATGCTATTTTTGATTGAACAACAGAGAATGTTGCTTTAATTAAACAAATTAATAAAAAATATTAAAACTTTACCAAACATTTATCTTCTTCAAACAGGCAATAAATTAATTTTGGAAACAGATGCTTTAGAATCATGTTGGAAATGTGTTTTCAAAGCAATACCAAGTAAATTATGCAATGATAAAGAGATTTCTTTATCAGAATATGGGATTAGACTAAGAAAAAAATCCAATACCTATAAAATTACAAAAAAGAAATAAAAAGAACTAATTTGTGGATATAATTCTAGAACATTTAAACCAAATGAACAGAAACATATTATTTTTGAAAAAGAATTACTTGCAATAAAATTGGTTATAAAAAGTTTCCATATTTATTTAGTCTCAGAAAATTTTATTGTATGCACTAATAATAAGTCAATAAGAGATTTCTTTATCAATAAAAAACCTATTGAGCAAGGAAGAAGATTAGTCTAGTATAATAAAATTTCAGAATATACTTTTGAGGTAGAATATTTTAAAGGTACTAACAATTTTCTTGCAGATTTTCTTAGTAGGAATTGTTTTCAGAAAATTAAATTACTAAACAAATAATTTTAATTTTTGCAGAAAACCTCGAGAGCAAGAGGAAAAATGAACAAGGGAAAACAACCCGCACAAGGAGATTGGATGACAATTGCTAAAAAAGCAATCCCCAGATGGCAAAAAGTTTATGTTGTATTTGCAGGAAGACAACCTGAAATTTACACAGAATGGAATGATTGAAATAAACAAGTTTGCGGATTTCCAAGAACCAATTATAAACATATAATAGCATGACCAAAGCTAAAAAGGCTTTTTACAGTACACTAGCTATGCCTGTTTATCGAAGTATTTTTTTTCAAATTAGAACTAACCCAGTTCCAACTAATATTCAAACATCTAAACCAGACGAATCTGAAATAAAAGATTTCTTCAACACTGGTCTATCCAGAGAAATTTATGCAAAACTTAATAGAATTTGGAAAACTCACATTGCCTCTGTTTGGGAAGAGGCTTTTAGGGCTTTTTTTTGGCTAAAATAGCCACAAAAAACAAAATATGTTTTTTAGCCCAATAAGACAAAATATCATATCAAACCCATAATCATTACATTAGGCTTTTTAGCCACAGGCTAAAATAGCAAAAAAAGTCAAAAAGCCAACCCATTTTCCAAACGACACCATTGTAGACAACAAAATGAAATTTCGAAAACACATGGGAGTTCTGACCAACAAATTAGCTGAGCAAACAGCTAAGTTAAAAGATTTACAAACTTTTTATTTCAATATCCTTTCAACCAAAGCTACAAGACAAATAAAATCAACCAAATCTTATCTATATCATTCTATCTCTCTGAACCACAGGGAGGATCGACAGTGTATATAATTGGTAGTTTATCAGAATATGACAAATAATTATAGTTTTTTCATTTATGTTTCCAAAGACTTTTTTGTCTTTGTATTTATTTTTGTGAAAACATTGAGTAAACCTATTGTGTGTCAATTTCCGACCACACTGCCAATCAAGCACTCAGCTGGAGAACATTGGCAGAATAGATTAAGCCCGAATGACCTGTCACAAAAAAAAGAAATTCCGGCGGTGGTTCGTCCACTCGGGGGCACTCCGACGATCAAGTCAGTTATCTCTCAAAGATAGCAAAAGTGCTTAACTCACTATTCAGAGCATAAAAAGCATACCTTAGATCCATGGGGGTGCCTCTCTTTTATAGTCAAGACTTACCTAGTCCCAATAGAAGCCTAGCTTCAATGGACTTAGGATTACTACTAATCTTGGACTCCTAGTAGGATTGGGATAAACTCTTTAAGAGTCTTATCTTTACCCAAACTAAAATCCTCTCTCATTCTAGGACTCTTGTCCTTTATCCGCTTATGCTAGATTCCGGTATCTTCGCAGATAACCTCGGCCGAACTGAGATCATCTCGGCGTCATGACCAGGACACGTGGCACCTCGGCTAGCACTTCGGTGACACTTTGGCCACGTGTTATCATTCAAAAATTATGTCCCCACAATTGCTTCCTAGGTTCTATTATCTTGGCATCCTGAGGTGATGGAACCTATATCATTCCTTCTTTTAATCATGACCCCAGTTTAACTTCAGCTTGTAATTTTTTCTTAAAATTTCAACAAGTGTTAAACATGACCTCGGTTTAACTTCCACTTGTAAATTTTTCTTAAATTTCAACAAGTGTTAAACATGACTTTGGTTAAACTTCAACTTGTAAATTTTTCTTAAATTTCAACAAGTGTTAAACATGACATCAGTTTAACTTCAACTTGTAAATTTTTCTTAAAATTTCAACAAGTGTTAAACATGATATCGGTTTAACTTCAACTTGTAAATTTTTCTTAAATTTCAACAAGTGTTAAACATGACCTCAGTTTAACTTCAACTTATAAATTTTTCTTAAAAATTTCAACAAGTGTTAAACCGATCTTGGCTTGAAAATTCCAACTCCCAAGCATCATTCTCTGGCCCTCTGCACGGCTTCCACCTACTCCTTTGTGGACCTTATATAAAAAGTCTTTAACTTAGGCTGAGCTTTTCTCTTCTCAGACTTAATCATCTAGGCTGAGATCTTGTCTTCTGGAATCTGGGATCTGCTCACTTTAGGCTGAGCTCTTCTCTTCTCGAACTTAATCATCTAGGCCGAGATCGTGTCTTCTGGGATTCTCCTTGCCCGACCTCCCGCGAAGGCCGGTGAGAATGTCCCTTGGTCCCGCAATGCTGAGGGACTGCAGGAACCGTTTTCTGCCCCCTTTCTGGGCACCTTTCTTGGCCGCTAGAATCGGCTATCTTGTAGCGGGAACGGTGGCTGCACGACGTTGTTCTGCATCAGGAAATTGACGACCGTTTGTAGGTCCGCCAATTTGTTCGCAATTCCCTTCATCTCGTCGTCCATCCGCAGGCATCTATCTTTCCATACCTGGAGGTCATCCTCGTTATAATACCCGCTCCAGTCCGATTTCTGCAGTACACTGCCCTGTTGGCCGACGTTCTTTCCTCCGTGATTCTTATCACGAGTCTCTTCGTTGTAGTTGTCTTCTTCAACGTCAAGGTCAATATGTTTCTCACTCTCAATAAAGGTGTCGTCCCCTTCCTTCTATTTTTATCCGTCGTTAGCCATCTATTCTCCTTTCGTTCCCATAGACGGCGCCAAATTGTGTATGTCAATTTCCAACCACACTACCAATCAAGCACTCAGCTAGAGAAAACTAGCAAAATAGATTAAGCTCGAACGACCTGTCACAAAAAGAAGAGATTCCAGCGGTGGTTCGTCCACCCGGGGGCACTCCAACGATCAAGTTAGTTATCTCTCAAAGATAGCAAAAGTGCTTAACTTACTATTCAGAGCATAAAAAGCATACCTTAGACCCATGGGGGTGCCTCTCTTTTATAGCCAACACTTACCTAGTCCTAATAGAAGCCTAGCTTCAATGGATTTAGGATTACTATTAATCTTGGACTCCCAGTAGGATTGTGATAAACTCTCTAAGAGTCTTATCTTTACCCAAACTAAAATCCTCTCTCATTCTAGGTCTCTTGTTCCTTATCCGCTTATCCCGGATTCCGGTATCTTCGCAGATAACATTGACCTAGCCGAGATCATCTCGGCGTCATGACCAGGACACATGGCACCTCGGCTAGCACTTCAGTGACATCTCGGCCACGTGTTGTCATTCAAAAATTATGTCCCCACACCTATGCATAGGCTTGTAGATTTTTGTACAAAGTTTTGACTGTGTTGGTGTGGTAATTTTCTACAAAATAGATATGTAATAATTTTAGGATAGACTAGGATGACTTTTTGATTTTTGTTTGTATCTCTAAGATGTATTTTATAAATTGACATTCAAGCTAACAAATGAATGTATGTAAATTCCCACCATCTCTTTATTGCCTATTTCATTGTCTAACTTCTTTTAACTTTATAACTCCATAAAATAGTAAAATAAAAATAGTACAAAGTTCCTTTCCTTTTGTTATTGTAAGTGGATATTAAGATCACCTTTGATCTTTCTGGAAAATGGGTAAAATCGAATGATACCTATAGTTGTGATGATTTTTGTCTGGTGACTCCAATTTGAAGGGCCATGTAAAGTTTCTTAAGACTTTTGGAAGCATGAAAATATTATTTTGCATAGTAAATATACAAAAATCTATGAAGTTTTAAGTAGAATTTTCAAAAGTTTGGGTGGCCATGCATGGCCATCCTCAGCCCCTTTTGTCTACAATTGGTTAGAAGGCGACCCTCAAGGAATTATTAATTGACCACCTCTAAATTACAAGAACAAAACATAAATTTGTTCCCAAGTCTAGTTTCGATCAAACATGCACATAGGTGGCTCTATCTAGTCCGGAGTTGAGAGGGATTAATGAACCTTTTTGTTCTTTTGAGTTGCTCGAATCAAACTATGTCATGGGAATTTTTTTTTTATTTTTGATAAATATGTGATGGGCAAATTTTAGTGCATTGCAAGTCGTACTGGATGCTCCTATTCATCAAGTAAAAGATGAACATGTAAAAAAAAAACAAGTTGGGAACTGTGTAACTTATTTAATGGTTATGAGTTTGACACATCCTCGTCCTTCAATCTATTCAAAAAAACAAAGAAAAGAAAACAATTTGTATGAGAATGGACATCTATTCAAAAAAAAGAAAAAAGAAAAAAAAACAATTTGTATGAAAATGGACATCAAATCATAAAATAAAGTTTTATGTGCTAAATGTAGAACCTACAAAATTAAACAATGTTACTGTGCTTTCTTCATTGGTTCTTTATTTTATAAATAATAACAACAATAATAATAATATTAGGGATGAAAATCGAGGAAAATCATATTTTATTATGCAAGTAGTTAATAACACAAAGTGGACTGAAAAACATATAAAACATTGGTTACCTTGAATAATCAATACAATATTTAATCAAATCAGACAATTAAAATAGGTCATGAATTCTGTCCCCCAAAAAAATTTCTTCATCCAAATTCGGTCAAAGCCCTCACAATCTCAAGGTAAAAGAATTTCAAGATATGATCAAATAAATTAGGACAAACGAAAAGAAGTAATTTACTCATTGATGATGATAAAGGCGTGGCTATGTCACAAACGCATCCAAGTCATTGATTTGTATGAAACCTATAAAGAATCCACATAAGTTAATGATATGAATGAATGTGACAATACGATTAATTTTTTGGATGGAGAGAGTTTTTGAGAGAATTTCCTAAGCTGCCAAAATATAACTCACATAATAAGCATCCCTGCATTATTCTTCAATGAAATGATGGGTAAGGCTGCTCGAGTGCTTAATCACACTCACTATTCTACTTACACTATCAGGCCAGGGATCCCTCTTGTGCTCGTAAGTGAAGCCCATCTCGTTGTCACTTTATGAAATGAATCCTATCACATTATGAATAAAAAATATAAAACAAATATGATCAAAAGCAACTATAAAACGTGAACGATTCATATTATAGAAATAGGTTCAGCTGGGCTCCATTGAAGGGCAAGGGACCACTCATCCACCTAACCTTGGACAAGCTAGCCCTACCAAGAGTTCAATCAGCTATGGTGGTCCATCCACCAAAGCAAAAAAAGTCTTAATTAGTGGGTGAGCTAAATTAGCCATTCATGGCTATCAAACTTGTAACCTGAAAACGAAAGCTGCTTGGCTACTTCAGCCACTCCAAGAATTCTTTTGCTCTCTATAAAAGTGGTCTGCCATTGCTTTGGCCTCAACCAGATCAAACAATTTTAATTTTTACAGCTTTGGAAATTATGGGCCAACATGGTCCGCGAATGGTTTTTCCCATAGACCTAAAGAAGAAGCCATGGGAGCAGAAGCTACCTCTTCACAACAGGTGGCACCCCGATATACCTCCGGTTGCTGAGGTTACAGTTGGAGAGGTCTTCAGGGTGGAGATGATGGACTTCAGCGGCGGTAGGATTACAAAGGAATACTCTGCCGAAGACATCAAGCATGCTGATCACTCTATTGTAAGTCCTTTCATTTATTTCCTCTTACCAGTAATACATCTATAAGAACAGCCAGTAAGATTAGTTTCTCAAGATTAAACAATCATATTAATCACAAACCTTGAACACAGCCATGAAGGATGAAGAAATAAAGGAGAACTAGTTCATAATCTAAAATTCAAACATAGCACATGTATTACGATACAAAGTGTTTGATTAATAAATTGTTTTGTTGTTATTATATATTATCTCTTCTGAAATAATTTAAAATGATTATTATTGTATAACTATGTACTGATGAGTAGAGGTAAGGTTGAGTAGTGGTGTTTTTCAGTTGGAGGGTAGTGGTGGTTGAGTAGTCAGACTGGCTCAACAAAAAAGCAGGGATGAATTATCTAGTAAGTAATTATAGGTTAAAATAATACTTAACTATTTATGATTCATTTGTAAGTCCTCTATGCAAATTATTCATGGAAAAAAAAATTAATTAATTTGCTAATCATAATCATATTTGTCTACAGACAATATACGATAATTATGATTTTTAAAATAAATCAATCAATTTTTTTAAAGATAAATATAATAAGTCTGTGCAAACATAATCAACCTTATCATCATCAACCTAGCATATTTGTCCATTACCGGAAGGTAGTTGGGGACCATTGGAAAAATAATCACTCAATGTGTCAACTAGTAATTGTCCCAAGTCAAACCTCCCTCTATGGATGCCAGTCGGTTATCACGCCAAGTCCATAACAAACAAAGACCACACCTCTTTGCCAATCACTCTACTGGTTCACCCATGGCTCCTCCAACTCCAAGACTAGTAGTACCAATAGACCTAAAGAAGAAGCCATGGGAACAGAAGCACCCTCTCCACAACCGTTGGCACCCTGACATACCATCGGTTGCTGAGGTCAAGACCGGTGAGGTCTTCCGGGTAGAGATGGTGGACTGGACAGGAGGGATGATAAACGATGATGATTCTGCAAATGATATAAAATTCATAGACCTCTCACGGGTAAGTATGAACAAGAGAACCTTATCTACTTTATATCCAGAGATCAGATAGATCACTCTACTTCATAGCAATACAACTAACTCGTTATGAAACCATGAAGTAACAAGTAGGAATAAGAAAGTCAACAATTCACCATATATATATAGTAGCTATATTCTACAAGCTCATATACCCGATAAATTGATCCGATGAGAAGATATATATAGAATCTGGTTTTTTTCAAATCAATAACAATGATCAAATATACATATAACTTGCACAGGTACATAACCTCAGTGGGCCAATTCGAGTTCTTGATGCCGACGGGGCTCCTGCAAAGCCAGGGGATCTTCTTGTAGTCGAAATCTGCAACTTAGGTCCTCTCCCTGGGGATGAATGGGGTTTCACAGCATCATTTGACAGAGAAAATGGTGGCGGTTTTCTCACTGACCATTTTCCCTGCGCAACCAAAGCCATCTGGTATTTTGAAGGAATATATGCTTATTCTCCTCACATACCAGGTAAATTTTGTGTTCTGAACTTATTTTTTTTATTTTATTCTTTCCATCAAAAGAGCATCGTCAGTT
>CM045758.1:189218462-189275962 GCA_025200525.1 Camellia lanceoleosa | reverse complement strand
CATTTGTCTTCCCAAAATTTTGAAAAGAGGGAGAAACTATCATAAAAATATGAAATAAATCTGTAGGAATTACCTGAAAACTTCCAAAGTCAAAATTCAAGTATAAATGATAAAAACACAGGGCTACTAAGCATAAAATGCACTATAGAGAGGGTCCGATGGTGTTGGACAGTAATCAAGAAATTACTTCATCATTCTACCAACATACACCAATATTAACTATGTGTGTTACAAAAACTCATCATGAATTATCATTTTGTTACATTTTTCAACTGCTACAACATGCCCATGGAGTCATATACATTTAATGCTTATTACTGATGATTATTTGCAGAGAGATACACGAACTTGAAACTATATTAGATGCAAGAGATTTTCAAGAGACAATACAGAGCAGAGATGTGTACCATCAATACATCCCTAATCCATATATGTTACATAAATCCTCAAGACAGTACTACTTAAGTCATGGTAGTATTTACTTACCTTTGGAAATCCTAAAGAAACAGAAACAAAATGTGGTGCAAAAGTGAAGAAGATAATGGATGCCAAATTATTTCTCATGGAAAGATAAATAAATAAATAAATAATCTCTTTTTTTTTTTAGGTGAATAAATAAATAATCTTCCATATGCACACAAACAAGAAAACCTGCCGCCACAAAAAATGAGTACTAACTTCTACATGCTTACTCACCCCCTATGTATTTATTTATTTTTTTTTAATATATATATTTTCTGGTCAGTCCTTACTAGATGAAGTTTAACCAATGCCAAGGAATGGAGCTTTATGGAAATGTCTATATATATGTGTGTTGGCACATAAATTTCAACTAAATTTATGGCACGTATAGAGCCTATGATAGGAATGTTGTAGGTAATTACTTCCACAAAATAATCAACTTGCCCCATTGAAGTGTAGAAATAAAACGTCGTATCTTAACGACGTTATTCAAGATGCTCAAATGACACGTGAAACTTACGAAAGATGACACATGTAGAGCCTACAACAAGGACACCACACAAGATGAAACCCCAAAAATCAATCCGATTAATCATATATACAATTAATCATATAGCACTATTATTAAAATTCAAATGGCACTATCGTTCAATTTGAAATTCAAATTGAGGATGAGACATTCTTATCACCTGGATGGCCCTCTATAAATACAAGGACCATCACACAAAATCAGAGATCAGAAAATCAGAAGTGAGAAGATCAGGAAGAGAGAGAAAGAAATTAAGAGCCAAAGAAGTCATTACAAGAAAGAAGAAGAGAAGCCTAGAGAACTTAAGAGCATACGCCACAAACGCAGAATGGCATGAATAGGTAAGGGTTCCAAACCCAAGAATGGTACTTTGTATTCAAGGGTTCAAAACCCATAACAATTTCAATAAAATATTTATTTTTCTTAAATTGTCTTTTGTTGTTTATTTTGTTCTTCATTAATCAGAGGTTTCATTTATATAAAATGTGTAATTAAGGATCTAAAATACAGATCAGAAATAGGAACCTGCTATTCAAATAATCAACACTGTTTAGTCCAAAAACTAAACAGTGGACATTTGTAACATAAAATTTTGAAATGTGTTAAAACACTTTATATTTTAAAATTTGTGTCTACAAATTCTGGCACGCCCAGTGGGACTTATTTCTCCTCCCATCTTTTGAAGAACAAAAACATATATATATATATATAGTTGAAACTTATTGACGTATTCTTCTGTTATGGGAATGCTGAAGCAATTGTCAAGAGACAAACCTACACTCCAGTGGTTCTAAAATCACCAAGGGTAAAGATAGCACCCATCACCCAAGGGGCTCTAGAGCGAATGCTCTTGGCTGTCCCAAAGGTAGATCCAGCGAAATCCTGGAAAGATGCACTTTTTTCCCCTATCGCCCAAGGGGCTTCAGAGCGAAAGCTCTTGGTTGTCCCGAAGGTAACTGGTGTGACGAAGAAAGTCACACTTCTCCAGAAAGCTGAAAGTTTGAGAAAGATTACTGAAGATTATGTGAAAGCGTCGAAGCACTACGCAATTGTGAGGGCTACAGTCCGAACGATGAGCTTTCTAATTCAGGCAAAAGAGGCTAATCAGGTTGTAACTACGTCCTTTGTTGCAGCTTCAGCGGCCCCAACAAGAAATGTTGTGGCCCAACTACTCACAAGGGTAGAAGACTTCATTAAAATGGCGAAGTCTGCCCAGAAGAGGGCCTCTGCTGAAAACATGGCCATCATTAGGGCCACTGGGAGGAGGGTAATGACCCAAACTCCTGTTGATGGAAAAAAGGCCCCTGTTGTTGAAAAAACAGTTGTGGCCTACAAATCGACAGTTCTGTTCAGAGCACAAAATTGGTCAAACCAAATCTTAGTCAACTCTCAGGAGCCAAAGGAACACTCGTTGGCTCGATAGGGTTCGAATAAGGAACACCTGTTGACTCGATAGGGTTTGAATAAGGAACTCTCGTTGGCCCCAACAAGGTTCGAATAAGGAACTCCCGTTGGCCCTGACAAGGTTCGAATAAAGAACACCTGTTGGCCCAACGGGATTTGAATCAACATCAATTGGTCCGCTTTAAAAATGTAGGGACTGTTTTTTTTGCAAAAACGCAAACGGTTCCTTCTATGCCCCTAGGGACTCGACTTGATGGTCCAGTTTCAAAAAGACAAAGGCGAAGAAGAAATAAAGCCTTAAAGAAACTGGAACTAAGAACAGTGGTGACAAATGTTATAGGAGCTATTGAAAAGGCTCTCTCGAAAGATGAACGCCAAAAACAAATTAAAAGTCCTGTCTTTGTTGGAAAGTCAAAGGTGGAGGAAGGTAAGGAACCCTTGGAAAATATTTCTGCCTTGATCGAACTGTCTATGGAGGGAATAAGAAAAGGGCCTGTAACAAGGTCTATAACCCGTGAGGCTCAAAACAAAGCATCACAATCAAATGCTTCAAATATGAGTAATGTTATGGGGGTTGATAATCCTTTATACGAACAAGATGATTCTATCTCGTCTGTTTCAACTAATATTGGAAATAATGAATTGAGAGATATCAAAAAAGTTGCAGTTATGATGACTGAGGTTGAGAACGAAGGTGAAAATTCGCAAGTCCAACAAGACCAAGGTCTCAAGGAAAAAGTGGTGGCCCTACAAGAACAACTTGAGAGAAAAGAATGGAAAATGGCTGCTATGTTGGAGCAAATACAATAGTTGCAGGCCCAAATGACAGGAACAGGAAGTGCACCCAAACAAATGGCACAACCTGTTGTAGGGACATCCATAGGCATACAAAGCACACTAGCCCTAGGGGGCAATGGCCCTTGTTACTCTGATCTAACCAGTGGTGGTATGAATCCAATGCTTATGGCCATGATTAATGATATGGTGAGGAGACAAGTAAAGAAAGTCAAGGAAAAAGATGATAAGAACTTTTGAATAATTACAAAACCTTACCTAGCATGGGTAGATGCTGATCCATTCCCTTCTGGTTTTTCCCAACCAGATTTCAAAATGTTTGATAGAACAGGAGATCCAAGACAACATGTGGCTCATTTTCTTTCAAAATGCAAGCCAATATCCCAGAATGAGGCCCTGTGCCTACAGCTATTTGTCCAATCACTTGAAAGTTCTGTATTTACTTGGTATGCTAAACTTCCTGAGGGATCAATCTCAAATTGGGATTCCATGGTTAAGGAGTTCCTTAAACAATTCTGCAACATACAACGGCGAGTTGGAGTACCAGAACTGATTGAGACCAAGGAACGTGACAATGAGTCTGTTACATATTTCATTGCAAGATGGCAAGCTTTGACATTTGTCTGTCCTCAAAAGTTTATGCAATTAGAGTTAATTCAGATGTGCCTTAACAACTTCCGACATGAGCTCTCTACGGCTCTTATGGCTCAAACTTTTGAAGGATTCAACAATCTATGCACTAAAGCTCATGATATAAAGCTGCATCTAACTAAATGAAGAAGGCCTAGGGCTGTTGAAAGGGTTGAGTCCTCGACTGCAGCTATAATTGAAACCAGAAAGAAGGGTCCCGTTGTAGTAGGGGCTAAAAAGCCCAAGGAATTTAAAAAAGTGACTATGAAAGAGAGGTTAGAGAAGATATATTCTTTTACGGATGATCTGGTTGAAGACCTATTTGAAGATCTGTTGGAGCAAAAGTTGATTGCTCTCCCTGAGGTGAAAAGACCACATGAGATAGGAAGGACCAACAATCTAAAGTATTTCCCCTACCATCGTTTGATTAGCCATCCGATAAAATAGTTCTTTGTTCTGAAAGATAAAATTCAAGAACTTTTGGACTCTAAGATAATCGAGCTCCCTCCTCAAGAGAAAGCATCTGCTAACCCAATCACTATTAACAATGATAATGAAGGTGAATGGGTTGTTTATCAGTCAAAAAGCGTGAAGAAAAAACAAAATGCCACAGTGAAAGCTATAAATGTGGTTGCTTCAACAATACAAGGGCCAAAAGTTTCCAAAAAGCAAAAACCAAAAGTTTTCAGGAAATAGAAAAAAAGCCAAAATGAAAGAAGAACCCAAAGAAGGAAAAAGGAGAGAAATTGGTCCCTGATGAGCAGTTAGAGTAATGTCCCGTTGTCCCAGTCACATTGGAGGAATTTCTGCCTTCAAAATTTCAATTTATGGAGTTGCAGACATACTTTGATAAAAGGAGGGAGGAAAAGTTTACTTTGGCCACTTGCCTAACCATCATTGTTTTGAGTGATGACAAGGAAGATGAGGATGAAGTTGGTTCAAAAGTTAGGAAAGAAGATTGCATTACATCTCCTATCTGCATACCTGACTCACCAGAGTATACACCAACTTCTCTAGAATACACACCAGCCTCACCAGAGTATACACCAGCTTCTCCGGAGTACACACCAGAAGCCTTTTCTCCAGAATATTCGCCAGTACCACCAATGTACTATCAAAGCACTCCAAAATATGTAAGGGGAACAGAACAAGGAGACACTGGGTGTAGGTCCAACTCTGAGCTTGTGAAAAAGGCGAAAAAATGACTACAGTTCAAGGATGATGAGGAGAATGGCAGGTGTAAATCAGATGATGAAGTATGGAAGCATTCAAATAAACAAGCAAAGTCATCTCAAATTGAGAATCCTAATGAAAATTGGGAACTTGACTTTTCTCTTGATAGTTCACCATACACATCTCCAGCCAGGACATACGATGGAGGAAGTGTATCAAGTGACCACTTTGACTTTCCTTGTAATGTCATCACTGTGGATGTAAATTTTGAAGAGCGAGAAATACATATCATTCGCAATCTAGGTGATGATGAGAAAGCAAAAATTAAAGCTAGAAGGGAAGCGAAACATCAGTCAAAAGTAACAGTCTCTTTAAAAGATGAGGATTTTGAAGCCCATCAAAATTTGATTATTGAAAGAAATCAAATTTTTGGACACCCTTTCCCTAATTGGGTCGAATGGGTTCAGTTCCCACGAGGATATACAGTACCTCGTTTTCCTTTATATAATGGGACAAGTTGTCCAAGGCGCCATTTGGTTCATTTCCTTGCACAATGTGGAAACATAGTAAAAAGCCAAGCGTTACTTCTACGGCAATTCGTTCTTTCTTTGGAGGGGTGGGCAGCAGATTGGTACTTTAGCTTGCCACCTAATTCAATCCCAGATTGGGACACCATGGCTAATCGATTCTATAGGACATTTTATAAACCATGGCCAATAGAAATCGAGATGTCAGAACATTTAGAGGATGAGGGTACATCTTCTCAAACATATGATTTCATAGAAGGCACAATTGAGGAGAAGATTGAAACTGCCCTTGATCTTTGAGAGATGGGCACTTATCGCCCAAGGGATTTGTTCCCTTTGTGGGTAGAGCAAACACCATTTCCCAAAGGATACAAACTTCTAAATTTTGTCCTATATGAGAGGTATGGAGATCCTCAAAAACATATTAGGCGTTTTTTGAAATAGTGTGGGGAAACGGCTCAAAATCAAGCACTTTGCCTGAAACAATTTCCCCTTTCTTTAGAGGGGATCGCCTTTGATTGGTATTGCTCCCTCGAAGGGGTCATCTTGCCTAGTTGGGAGGCCATGAAGAACGGTTTTGTAGAATCCCAATGCTTTTATAGGTGTGACTCCCGATACCTAAGAAATGGAAGAAGAATGCAGCTCCAGGAAGATGGAGAAGTGACTGATGATGATGATCACCCTGCAGTTGGACCAGTTAACATGGTCCAAATAGGTGAGGGAACAAAAGAAGTTGAGGTCAATGAAAAGGCGATTGCTGAAGTATGCCAGACTTACTTGACCTATCCGAGGGAATTATGAAATCCTCAGGACCCTCAAACGTCAGAATTTCCACAGGTTTTGCTAGAGGAAGAGCAAGTGAAATATGATGTACTAGCTCATCTAAAGAAAATTCCAGCATTGTTGAGCGTATATGATGCACTGAAAATGTCTCCAGAGCTTCGAAAGTCTTTAATATATGCCCTGTCCAAGCCAGAGGATTTCCACAAAGAAATTGAGGGTAGAAATCAAGAGAAGACAACTACATGCATGGCTATGGTAACCTTTGATGACAATGACATGTGTGCTAAAATGATGGACCATAATCGGCCTTTGTTTATCACTGGGCTTATCCATGATGTGAAAATTTCTCGAATTTTGGTTAATGACCTCCTTCCTCAGAGGGCTTTAAACTTATTAGGGGTTCAAATTTCACAACTTTGCCCAAGTCGTTTGGTCATTCAAGGATTTAATCAGAATGAACAACGCCCAATGGGGAAGATTGATGTCACGACCCAAACCCGCCCCTATAGGTTTAGTGTCGTAACCGGCCAGTAATCCTTGGATTACCAAAGGCCTCTTAACAGAATAACGTATAGTTAGGGGCTGCGAAAGCAAATATATAAAATATGCGTAGTCCATTGAGCTGTGAAATATACATGGGACAGATAATTTCAAAACTTTTATAACCTAATGAGTGACTTCAAAAGATACAATATTTACAAATCGCTCCAAGAACATATAATCAAAAATCTTGCCCGAAATTCAAAGAAACAAAGCCTAGTACATTCACAAAACAACCACTAAACTCGACTTAATCTGGAACCTCCTCGGGAGGTACAAAGGTTGGCTAACAAAAATTGAGACACCAGGTCCTCAACTCTAGGTTTGGTCACATGCCTGATCACCTACATACATAACATAAATAGTGAGCGGAAGTCCAGTGAATAATAACGGAGTAAAGGGTTTTAATGAATGATGTTCATACAGATTCAGAAATCATAATTCAGATTCATAATAGATTCATATTCATATTCTTGTTCAAATCATATACAGAAATCAGAGTTCATGCTTAATCATACGTGGTACATCCATTAGCGCTAACATAATAGATGAGTAATCTGAGAACATATGATGGTTATGAATAACCAGTTCCATAAAGGAACCTTCAGATCCGGGTAACAGTAAATAGATATGCTGAGCCCCATGATGGAACCTTCGGTACAGGTAATAGAGTACAAATATATTAAGTTCCATAATGGAACCTTCGATACCGGGTAACAGCTAACAGATATCACATGATGCTAAGAATGCCATGAATACATTGTCAGAAATTGGACAATCATTTATTGTATAGAACATATCATTTCAGAAAACAGATCTTAATTCATCATACAAAAAATAAATAAAATTGAACATAACCTTACTAAGTTATTACTCACAGTTGGCTTCGGATGCAGACAGACAGACAGACAGAGCAGGTTAATCAAGCGGTCTATGACACGTGATCTACATTAACACATAACAAATATATATTTGAAAGACACGTTGGAATACATCTAACTCATTACGTTCTTATTCTTAGTGTGTTTCCTCATTGATCCTCCTTATTATGCCTTAATCTTGGCCTAGGAATGCCTAGGATGGAATGAGGATGCAAAAATGTATTTGAAACATTTTTTCAAAAACTTGCTGAAAACAGGGTCCACGCTCGAGCGTGGCTTTCCTCGCTCGAGCGAACATGCAAAAAGTGAGGGTTCGCTCGAGCGTGACTTCCTTAGCTCGAGCGGATTGTAAACTCTGAAAAAGTACTGGTTGCTTATTTTTCACGCTCAACAGACGCTCGATCTCTGCTCGAGCGTGAGACTCAAGCCCTCGCTCGAGCGTGACTTTTGTCGTTCAAGCGTGCTGCAAAACACATGAACTTCTGGATACATGCATTTCACGCTCGAGCGGGTATCATGTCGCTCGAGCGGAAGTGTATGCATTCAAAGTGCTTCGCTTGAGCGTAGATTCAAATTCTGGAATTTCCAGATTTAATCTCTAAGCTTCAAACTTAAACTAAACACTTCAAAACTCATCCTCTTGGGCCAAAATTCTGGAAAACATTTAGAAACTCACAAAACATCATGCTTTGAAGATCATTTCGTGAAATCAAGGCCCAAAAGCATGCCAATTGTTCAAAAATTCAACTTAAACTTTATGAATGTTTCATGAACATAACATGCATGAATTTTCTTGATCTTGAGCTTCTCAAAACATGATCAAATGCCATAAAACAACATAAAACTTGATAATTTCCCAAAATCAAGGTGAATTCAAGACATGCATGAGGGAATTCTTGGAAATCATGCTCAATTTGTAAAGGAATAGACATGCATGCATGGTATGGTCCTTCTACCATCTTATTTAACTCAAGTCTTACTTAACCCAACATAATCTTCATGAATTCATGTTCTAAACATCATGATTATATAATCTAAATGTTGAATTCATACCTCAACCTCTCAAGCAAGATCTAGATGACGAGCACACTAAGATTCTAAGCTAATTCTTCCCAATTCCAACAATTCTTATTGATCTCAACTCTCTCTCACTCTTGGTCCCTCCTCTCACACGTTTTTGAGCTCAAGGAGTAGGGAATGAGGGTGTAAATTAAATAAGGGGGTCTAAATAGCATTAGATAGGCTTAATTAAAATGGCTTGATTAAAATTGACTTATGTTAATCACATTGACATTAATTATTCTAATTTAATCGTTCCAAATCGAATTTCAATTAAACCTACCATAAAATTCTATAAATTCCACATAACACATAAATCAAATCAATTTCAGGATCAGATGCCGATAAGGCTTTCAATTCGCAAAATATAGCAGAATCTCAAACAGATATTCCTACAATAAACAGATAGAAACACAGTAATGCAACACATATGGAATAAATCCAAAATTTGATCTTAGTGACTTATTAGGCATATTAAATCATGGATTATCATTAATCTTGAGTCGGGGTTGTTACAATTGAATTGCAAACCAAGTTTGGGGATGTTAAAGAAAGCACTGACTTTTTGGTAATTGATGTAGACACCTCCTAAAATGCTTTGCTTGGGAGACCACAGACGCATAATCATCATGCAATACTATCAACTTATCACCAATATATCAAGTACCCGTTGCCTTCACCAAAAAAAGAGGGGACAATTGTGGCTGACAATGATCCATTTGGAGAAGTAGAGGCCTATTATGCTAATACTCGCTTCTATACAAAGACTTCACAAAGAAAGGGAAAAGATGTGAAGAAGTTTGAAGATACTCCGAATGTCAAAGATGCTCTAGAGTCTACTCCAGTTTCAACAAAAAGAACTTTTCGATATGTGCCAAAGTCCGAAAGGAAATCGGGGACAAAGGCTCTAGCCCCAATAAATCCAATTTTAGATCTCAAGAGTGAGTTCACGTTGCCATTAAGGAGGACAGAATGCAACTATGTGGAGAAATATAATAAGATTGTGGTCCCTCCTAAAGGAAAAGGGTCAAAACCCATCATATTCCACTTATTTGGAGATGTTGAACAGAAAGTGAAAGTCGAACAAATGCCAGAAAAAAACATCTCGAGTTTTGAAAAGCCTACCTTCAGTGCAGAAATTACACAGATGTTGGTAAAAGTTGGTTTAGATTCTGAAAAAATACCAAGAACAATGACACCCTTTGACTTTGCATTAACACCTTCACAGAGGCAGGCTATCCAGCAAGGCGATATTATCACCACTAGGGCAGAAGGGTTAGGCTATCAGGGGATGAGGAAAAATTTCCAATAAACATGACTATCACTCAAGATGTGTTAGAAGATGTTGACCAAGATGAAGCTCAACCTACATCAACAGAATTTGACGCAGGAGGCCAAGCCACTGTAGATGACCTTTGTGAGGTAAATCTGGGTGATGAAGGAAAAAACAAACCAACCTTCATTAATGCAAATTTAAAGGAAGAAGAAGCTTGGTAATATATTTCCTTCTTAAGGGAGTATCATGACATATTCGTATGGAACTACAGTGAGATGCCTGGTCTTAATTCAGAGATTGCAGTCCATAAGCTTGCAATTCACCTTGAGAAACAGCCAGTTAAACAGCCTCAGAGGCGAACTCGACCAGAGCTTATAGCCCAAATTGAAGCTGAAGTCGACAAGCTTATCAATGCAGGATTCATCAGGGAAGTCAAATATCCAACCTGGCTAGCAAACATAGTGCCAGTCAAGAAAAATAATGGCCAAATCAAGGTTTGCATTGATTTCCGTGATCTCAATGAAGCTTGTCCTAAAGATGACTTTCCCTTGCCTATCATTGAACTTCTTGTAGATACAACTACTAGGTATGAAACCTTGTCTTTTATGGATGGATACTCAGGATACAATCAAATCCGAATGGCACCTGAAGATGAGGAAATGACTGCATTCAGGACTCCAAAAGGAGTCTTTTGCTATAAGGTAATGCCCTATGGCCTGAAAAATGCTAGAGCCACGTATCAAAGGGCGATGATTGTAATTTTCGATGATATGCTCCATGACACCATTGACTGTAATTCTAGGGTTTGTGGTTCGAAACAAAGGGATTGAAATTGACCCTACCAAGATTAAAGCCATTGCTGAAATGCCTCCTCCACGAAATTTAAGATAATTGAAGGGGCTACAAGGAAGATTGGCCTATATCAGAAGATTTATTTTTAACTTGACTGGTCGATGCTTGCCATTCTCAAGATTGATGAAAAAGGGTGTTCCATTTGAATGGGACCAGCAGTGCCAAAATGCTTTTAATAGTATTAAGGAGTATCTTTTGAAGCCTCCATCAATACTCATGAGCCCAATAAAAGAGAAACCGCTCTTGTTGTACATAACAGCCCTGGATGGTTCGTTAGGGGCACTATTGGCACAACACAATGAGCATGGGAAAGAAAATGCCTTGTATTACTTGAGTCGTACTCTAGTTGGGGCAGAAGTCAATTATTCTCCTATCGAAAAGACATGTCTTGCCTTGGTGTTCGCCTTGCAAAAACTAAAGCACTATGTCTTGGAACACGAAGTCAAGTTGATATCAAAAGCAGACCCTTTGAATATATACTTTCACGGCCCATACTTTCAAGGAAAATTGCAAAATGGACTGTAATTCTCCAACAATTCGCAATTGAATATGTTTCCCAAAGAGCTGTAAAAGGGCAGGCTCTAACAGATTTTTTGGCAGCACATCCTATACCTAATGACTCACCTCTAGTAACTGATTTACCAGATAAAGAGGTTATACAAGTAGAAATCCAAAAAGGATGGAGATGTATTTCGATGGAGCTTCAAGGAGTCCAGATGGCAAGAAACAAGAAAATCCTAAAAACAATAAAGTTGGAATTGAATTGTGTTTGTGACTCAAGACAATACTATAATCACCCATTCTTTCGCCTTAAGTGAAGGATGCTCCAATAAAGAGGCAAAATATAAAGCTATAATTGCTGGATTAGAATTGGCATTACAAATTCCTATTGAAGAACTCTCAATTTATGGAGATTCAGAACTGGTGGTAAAGCAACTCTGTGGATAATACATTGTTAAGAAAACAAGTCTCATCCCGTATCATGAAAGGGCTTATCAATTGCTTTCGCAATTCAAGAAAACATATATTTTTCACGTGAAGAGAAGAACAAATGCTCGAGCTGATTCACTTGCAAGTTTGGCTACATCACTCACCCTACCAGATAGCAAAACAATTATTATCATAGTAGGTGAAAGAAGGGTGTTACAACCTTTAAAAGAAGTTTCTGACTTGGTTCCAATCTTGGTCGTTACCACGAAAAGAGAAAGAGAGGATTCATAGCTTACCTTCAACATGGTAGGCTACCTGAAGATGAAGTAAAAAGAATTGAAGTGAGACGCAGGGCTACCAAATTCGTCTTGTGGAAAGATGAGTTATAAAAAAAGGTCTTTGGATGGAATGTACATTCGGTGTATAGCCAAGGAGCGTATTCAAAAGGTAATGGCAGAAGTACATGCGGGTGTATGTGGGGCACACCAAAGTAGTCCTAAATTACATATGCAGCTAAAACGGTTGGGATACTATTGGCCGACTATGATTGCAGATTGCATAGATTATGCTCAAAGATGCCAAGTCTGCCAATTCCATGGGAACTTTCTCCACCAACCCCCGAAGCCTTTACATTTAACTTGTTCTCGGCCATTTGTAGCACGGGGTATGGACATTATTGGTCTTTTTGTACCTTCATCTTCAGCAAGATATCGATACATCCTAGCTACTACTGACTCTTTCTCAAAATGGGCAGAGGTCGTGGCTTTAAAAGATATAAAAAGCACAGTTGTCTCCGAGTTCATCCGAACCCATATCATTTACAGGTTCGGGATTCCAGAAAGTATCATCATGGATAATGGACAGCCGTTCAGGAGTGATGCTTTGAACAAGTTATTTGCCAAGTACAAAATAAAAAACAACCATTCATCAAGATATCATGCACCTGCCAATGGTTTGGCAGAAGCTTTCAACAAGAAATTGCGCAAAATTCTCAAGATGGTGGATAAAAACAAAAGAACTTGGCACGAAAAATTACAAGAAGCTTTGTGGACTTATTGGACTTCGCACAGAACTCCTACTCAAGCAACTCCTTATTCGTTAGTTTTTGGAAGAAAAGCAGTGTTACCACTTGAGGTTCAAATACCATCATTGCGAGTGGCAATATAAGAGTCGTTAACAGAAGATGAAAGTGCAAGAGTGAGGTTGGCTGAGCTCGAGACTCTAGATGAAAGAAGGTTGTATGCTCAACAGAACTTGGAGATCTACCAACAAAGGATGGCAAATGCATTCAATAAAAGAGTGAGGCTTTGCTCCTTTAAAAAAGGAGGCTTGGTACTAATAGTTAGAACACCCATAGTAGTCTCACGAAGAACCAAAAGAAAGCTAGCCCAAATGGAAAGGACCTTAAGTGATTGAGAAAGTTTATTCTAATGGGGCCTATTTGTTGATAACGATAGATGGTAACAGAATCATTCCCTCAACCAATGCAAGGTTCATGAAGAGATATTACCCTTAAAAAAGCCTGCTAGGTTGAAAACCCGAAAGGGCAACCTAGGCAAAAGTTAAAGCCAAAAAAAAAAAACACCAACGGTATTGTATGTGGTTAAACTACTAAAATACCCCACCAAAATCTAAGGTGATAAAACATTGGATACTCTTGGCCCGCAAGAGTATAAACTGTGTACGGCCAAACATAAGTCGAAGACCACCAACGGTATTGTATGTGGTTAAATTGCTAAAATATCTCACCGAAATCTAAGGTGATAAAACATTGGATACTCCTGGTCCGCCAGAATATAAACTATGAACGACTAAAATAAGACAAATCAATGTATTGTATTGAGAAATTTCATATAACAAATAAATCTATCACTGAACGAAATTTCATAAATACATTATGTTCGGATGAATAACAAAATAAAAGTACATTCATTCATTAAGAGAAGCCCTAGCCCTTTCAAAAGCATGTTCCACAACACTGTGTTGTCCATTCTTCTTCTTGTGCTGGCTCAAAACATTCAGAGCAATTTGCACGTCTTTTTTTTATTTAGAAACACTCTCAGAAGCTTGTGCAAAATCACATATAAAGGAAGACAATTTCTCTTCGAGTTGTTTGAGTAACTCTTTGGTTTGAATAATCCTTTGACTAAGACCCCCAATGTGCTCATCCGACTTGATAATTGAAGCAGACAACTGTTCATGTTCGCCATAAACTTTGTTGAAATGAAGCTTCTTCTCATAGTATTGGGCCTCAAATTCTGCAATAGACAAGTTTGAAGAATTTGCAAGTTGGGTTTTCAAACCAAAGCACCCAAGGAATATCTTCACCTTCTCGTAAAAGGAGGTGAAATCTACACCCAAACTCTTCAAAATCATGAAAAGTTGTTTGCTATAGCAATCATGCCATTAACATCCGTCATTGATTGGAGAGAAATAGTAAGACCTTTCTAAATATAGGTGACTGTTTCGTTAGAGGAAGTTCCCAAAAGAAGGCCAAATGAAGCAAGGGTTGCTTCAAATTGGTCAAATAATTTGTTAACCCCATTCGCTTCAAGTAAGTCTGTAAGAATTTGGGCCTCTTCCAAGGTATAAGAAGTAATTTCGTCTGCCTCTTCCAATGTGTCAGAAGTAATTTATGTGAAAATAGAAGGAGACACTCAATGAAAACATAGAAGCTAAAAACAATATATATGGATGAATGAAGTAAACCTTGGTGTATGGCTTGAAGAGACTTAGGTGTGGGAGGAAACAAGTCGTGATTCCCACAAGTGGACCACGGATTCTCCAATGTGGCATGATCTAAAGAGAAAAGAGTTCCTTGAGTATGTATACATGATGAAATAAAATGAGGTACAAAGAATGAATAAGAATATCCTTAAAGGTAGCCAATGGCATATGCAAGGCAGCTGGGGAAGTCCGAGACGCAGTGCCTAAGAAAATGAAAGGTATTTTTTCTTTAAAAAAAAAAATGGAATTATACCTTTCTCTAATAGCTTGGATGAAGGCGAGGAAAAACCTACATTTGCTGGGGGCAATTTACTCATCTTAGTCGGTATGCCATCTAAAAGAGGGGTATAGTAATAAAACTCATCTTCACTCTCACTACTCCCATTGAGAGAACGATCAAAAGATTTGGTGGGAGAAGAAATTTCAACACTCTTAATGCAAATACGACCCAAGGTAGTTAATTCATACCCATCTCCCTCAAAGAGTTCTTGAATCATATTCTCATCTTTATCTTCAAGAAAAGAGTACAGGTATGTGCAAAATTGGTCCATTGGAGTTTTGGTCGATACTGTGGTTTGGGAAGTTCCTGTACAATCATTGATAGATATAGTTTTTGGAAAAAGCTTTGCTAGACCAGAAAATTGAGGGCCAGAATGTACTTGCTCAAAGCTAAATCTCATTTTAAATTGAGAATTACACATATCCTCAAAAAGATGAAGGAGATCTAAAACCCAGTAACTAGATCGGGAAGGAGCAATAGGTGGCCGACTATTATCCATTCTCTAAGGTGACGATGCTTCTAGAGCAATAGGTGAAGATGATGACCTAGCTCTAGAGTAAGAAGGCTTCTTCATCTTTCGGTCTTCAATTGACATATCCAGTTTTCTCTTGCGTGAAGATTTCAACTGGGTATGAGTAACATATTGGAGCACGATAAAGGAAGTTCCCAACCACCGATTGGCATAAGGCATAGTTACGTGAGAAGTAGATCGGGAGCTTGGTAACTCCAACGAGACTTTTGTATGACAACGTAGCATATGGCGCCAGTTGTAATAAAATTTAGAGCACTCAGAGGGCTACCGACAAGATACATTAAGTGGTGTAAGGCACGCTTGAGCAAATCCAAATTGATGACCGTATCGGTTAGGGGAGTACGGTTCATAAATGAAATTAAATCCCATTTTAAAAGTTAAAATCCCTTGCCTCAAAGATATAAGATAGCTAAGGTGGAAAGGTGATATCCTTTTAGAGTCGACCAGAATGTCCGAAGGTTCACCTTCATGGGTAAGAGCCCTAAACTGACACTCTGTGCAATAGGTTAGGAGAGAGTCGACAAATAAAATTTATTAGTAAAAAACTGGGCAGCCGATTGGTTTCCAATAAACCCAAGATATGGCATGAAATGAATATTAGGAATCAGACAAATCGACTAAAGATCCCCATGAGAGTAAGTCTTAACAAAATATAGTGAAATCCATCCAAAAAGGCAATGCAAAGGACCTTGAATATTGTCCTTCCCAAGTGAAGGTGATGATGCCATTTTACTAAGAGAATGATAGAGGTATGCAAGGATGGGGATGGCCAGGCTAAATAAGGTTCCATCGGCCATTTTGGTGGCTGCATGAAAGGTAGTCGGACGAATTTCCCTGGAAGAGTGAGGGAAGACAAATCCGCTAAGCCAACTCGCCAAAAAACCAAAAAGATACACATCATCAGGGATTCTGTCTTTTCATCGAAAACCACTGATCGAAATTAGGGATTCGTCAATAAATTTGAAAGTCCAGTGGTTAAACTTCTTGGATTGAAAAGAGCTGGCATAAATGTTAAAAAGCCCACGACACGCCTTGGATGTCTGGGACGAATATAAAACGTCATTGGAGGGGGTGAACTCTTCATAAAACTCGCCACGGATGGGGAGCCCGCTAATGCGATGAAAGTCCCATAAAGAGATCCTAAGTTCGTCGTAAATGGTGTGGAAAATGTTGGTGTCAGGTGACCACCGCTCTAAGAATCCTTTGAGCAGGGTGACATTCCTAGCATAAGCAAATTGGGATACATAGATTGCGGCATAAATCCCACACTTCTTCAAAATGAGGGCAAATGTGAAAAGAACGTCATTCAACCAAAAAATCCATATAGGGGATTGCAAATGGGTAGAGATGTCGCGGACATTAAAAGAATTATCCCACTTAAATTTTTTCATGTTTCATTCTCTTAAGAAGAGTATTAAATTTAG
Organism: Camellia lanceoleosa; assembly: GCA_025200525.1. NCBI lineage: Eukaryota > Viridiplantae > Streptophyta > Magnoliopsida > Ericales > Theaceae > Camellia > Camellia lanceoleosa. Next base: position 189,259,158 of record CM045758.1, on the reverse strand, counting down.
AGCAGTCAAGATCTTCAGAAAATGGACAGAGGATTGAGACAGGGAATGAACCGATTGATTTGGAGTGCCCTTTCTCGAGAATCTCACAGCAATTTCGAATTCCTGTATACACCAAGTCTTCGGAAGTCATATGTAAAGGGATGTAGGGGTCCAACTCGGTAGGTGACAATAAAGCAGTGATAAGTTTGTGCCGAATTATTTTCGGACCAGATTTATCCAATACATCCCTCTCGCCACGTCGAAGATATTCAAATGTCTTTTCCATGCTACCTAAAAAAAAAAAAGAGGTTAGTGAAAGCAAAATGTCATAATATAAAAAAATTGACGAAAGCCCCTTGCCAAGGAATCAAGCCGTTGGGGTAATGGACACATTTACTGCCAAGGAATCAAGTCGTTGAGGTGACAGACACATTCACTGCCAAGGAATCAAGCCATTGGAGTGAAGGACACAATCACTATCAAGGATTCAAGCCATTGGGGTGAAAGACACAATCACTACCAAGGTTTCAAGCCATTAAAATGAAGGACACAATCACTACCAAGGATTCAAGCCATTGGGGTGAATGACACATTCACTGTCAAGGATTCAAGCCATTGGGGTGAAAAGACACAATCACTGTCAAGGATTCAACCCATTGGGGTGAAGGACACATTCATTGCCAAGGATTCAAGCCATTAGGGTGAAGGACACAATCACTGCCAAGGATTCAAGCCATTGGGGTGAAAGGACACAATCACTGTCAAGGATTCGAGCCACTTATTGCCATTAGGCTGGAAGGGGCAATGATACCTGCAAACAAACTTTGACGCCTTGCGTGTTGCCTGCAAAAGAGATAAAAAGGACATGAAATAATTGTTAACCAAAAAAAAAAAAAATTAGTCATCGTGATTCGTACAATTAAAATTCACTTGCACAAATCATGAGGGGGCAAAGCTAATTTGACTTTTGAAAAAAAAAATTTGGCCAATTGTACAAGGGGCTGCTACTAATACAAAATAATAAAATAAAAGGCAGAAGGCTTAAAAAAAAAAAGTTTTGTTCAATTGGGCCAATTGTACAAAAGGCTGCTATTAATAGAAAATAAAATAAAAGGTAGCAGGCTTAAAAAATTTGATTTTCAAAAAAAAAAAAAAAGAGTCTATTCATATTTGGGTTTAGCAAAATCTGCTAAATAAACAAATATATGCTATAAGGTATAGCAGGTTTTTCTTTAAACAAGAAAAGTCTTTGTTTAGGCTCATGGTTAGCAAAAAAAAAAAAAAAAAAGAAAAGAAAAGAAAAGAAAAGCAAGGTAACCATGAAGCTAGTGTGGGAATTAAAAAAGGCAACCTGTGTTGGTTTGTTCTTCAAAAAAAAAAAAAGAAGGGTTTTGTGATAAGGACTTTGTTTTGCCTATTTAGATTCATGGTCTACAAAAAAAAAGGTTTTAAATAAAAGAAAACCTACTAAACAGTTTGAAACTTTGTTTGGCCTATTTAGATTCATAGTCTACAAAAAAAGGGTTTAAAAAAAAAAAAACCTGCTAAATAGTTTGAAAAAAAAAATGAAGCTAGTGTGGGAATAAAAAAAGCAACCTATGTTGGTTTGTTCTTCAAAGAAAAAAAAAAAAGGGGGCTTTGTGACAAGGACTTTGTTTGGCCTATTTAGATTCATGGTCTACAAAAAAAAAAAAAAAAATTTAAAAAAAAATAAAAAATAAAAAACTATTTGCGTTCATATTTGGGTTTAGCAAAAAAAAAAAAAAAAACTACTAAATAAACAAATACATGCTATTAAAAAAAAGAGAAGCAATAAATAGGAAAGTATACCTTGATTAAAAAGAATTTGAAGGAATTCTTTTGTGCCATCTTTAAAGTGTAAGAAGAACAACTTCTACTGGGAAGAGAGGCTGCTGGAAACAAAAAAATATCTGCTGGAGGAAGAAAGCTGCAAGAAAAAATATATATAGGTTGTATGCATGAATAGGTGTTATATAAAGCAAAAAGTCTTGTTTAAGAAAAGAGGTAGTGGTCTCTTAAAACACTCCAAAGAAGCAAGAGTTCATATAGGATTAGAAATCCTATCAATGCCAATCCATCCTATTTCATTTAGACAAACTTCTAAAATATATATATATATATGCTATAAAAAAAATTTAAAAAAAAAATTGCAAGTTGGAGGCCCACAAGAGAAAAAGCCCAATTAAATCTTGGCCTTTAGCCATCAATATCCATGATGGCCAAAAAAAAACAATCTACTGTAAAAATAAAAAATAAAAAAAGTGGCAAGTTGAAGGCCCACAAGAGAAAAAGCCCAATTAAATCTTGGCCTCTACCCATCAATATCCATGATGGCCAAAAAAAAACAATCTGCTGTAAAAATAAAAAATAAAAAAAGTGACAAGTTGGAGGCCCACAAGAGAAAAAGCCCAATTAAATCTTGGCCCTTACTCATCAATATCCATGATGGACTAAAAAAAAAAATATATATATATATGCTGTAAAAAAATGGTAGCAAGTAGAAGGCCCACAAAAGGAAATGTCCAATTAAATCTTGGACCATACACATGACCCTTCAAAAAAATAAATAAATAAATAAATAAAATAAAGTCCACAAAAAGGACCCATGTAACAAAAGTAAAAGGCCCATAGACTCTAAAGGGCAATTAACCCTTTATTAAATAAAATAAAATAAAATAAAATAAAATAAAAAAGAAGAAAAAAAAAAGAAGGCTAGGGAACAAAGCCAAGAAGTAATCACATCCAAGACCTAAAGATCATCCAGATAAAAGTGCCAAATTGTCGTGACTTGCACAGTTAAAAAAATTCACTTGTGCAAGTCACAAGGGGCATTTGTTGGCACATAAATTTCAACTAAATTTATGACACGTATAGAGCCTATGATAGGAATGTTGTAGGCAATTACTTCCTCAAAATGATCAACTTGCTCTGTTGAAGTGTATAAATAAAACAACGTCGTATCTTAATGATGTTATTCAATATACTCAAATGACACGTGGAGCCTCCAAAAGATGACACCTGTAGAGCCTACAGCAAGGACACCACACAGTATGAAACCCCAAAGATCAATCCGGTTAATCAAATAAACAATTAATTATATAGCGCTATTCTTCAAAATTCAAATGGCACTATCGTTCAATTTGAAATTCAAATTGAGGATGAGGCATTCTTATTACCTGGATGGTCCTCTATAAATACGAGGACCATCACACAAAATCAGGGATCAGAAAATCAAAAGTGAGAAGATCAAGAAGAGAGAGAAAGAAATTAAAAACCAAAGAAGTTATTACAAGAAAGAAGAAGAGAAGCCCAGAGAACTCAAGAGCCTACGCTACAAACGCAGAATGGCGATGAATAGGTAAAGGGTTCCAAACCCAATAATGGTACTTTATATTCAAGAGTTCAAAACCCATAACAATTTCAATAAAATATTTATTTTTCTTAAATTGTCTTTTGTTGTTTATTTTGTTCTTCATTAATCGGAGGGGTTTCATTTATATAAAATGTGTAATTAATGATCTGAAATACAAATCGGAAATAGAAACCTGCTATTCAAATAATCAACACTGTTTAGTCCAAAAACTAAACGGTGGACATTTGTAACATAAAATTTTGAAATGTGTTGAAACACTTCATGTTTTAAAATTTGTGTCTACAATGTGTGACAAAAAATTAGTTCACAAGCCACTCATCTTTCCAAAATTTTGAAAAGAGGGAGAAACTACTATAAAAATAGGAAATAAACATGTAGCTGATCAAAAAAAAAAATCTGAAGGAATTACATGAAAACTTCCAAAAGTCAAAACTCCTCTCCAGACAAGTATTAATTATAAAAACACGAGGCAACTAAGCATACAATCCACTCAGTAATATATAGAGAGGGTCCGATATGGTTGAAGAGATGGGCACTCGATGCCAATAGACCATAACCAAAGATCTAAGTCAACACTCAACACTTGGACAAAAGCATAAGAATCAAAGAAATCAAAATCACAAGAACTCATGGAGAAAAAAAAATAAGCTGCCAATTTTGGAGTACTATAATGTATGATAATTCAATATGAAGAATTAAAAAAGAAGAAAATAGATAAAGAGCATGTAATTTGAGAATCATTAATAAGGAAAAAGAAAAGAAAATGGCACATATATGAGACGATTGAAGATTTTCATGAATACGAGGTTTGCCAAACAAATGGGGACAATTACAAGTAAGAAACAAAAGACATTCATTTCTATTATTCCCATTCAGAAGAAAGAAAAAAAATTGTTATTATCCATAATGTGTTTATTTTCTAAAACTTCCAAATGATCATCTAAATCTGACATTTAAAGAGTTTCATATATTTAAGCTGCAGTACAGAGAAGTTTTAAAACATTTCCTATGATGGTAAGTGGTGGACTTCCACACAAGTTTGTGGCCATGTTTTGCCCCCCATAAAGTATCATTTCAACAGTGATGCAGCAACTTGGAATGAAGTGCTACAGCTCAGTTCATTAGAGCACAAATCGTCATTGAACATTGTTTCAAGTGGGTACTCCCTATGTGTGTTCATGCAAGTTAAAATCTATCTATTTCGGAAAGTGCTTTTTATGGCATGCATTAGAGGGACCAGATATTCTTTGATGTGCAAATCATGAAGCCTCAACATCGCACATGGCTCATCAATTTCTAATAGCAATTCTCAATTGCTGCCAATTGTACAAGATTAAATGTCCCATGTATTAATAGCAATTATTCAAAATACTACTAAAAAATTTTGGTGTTCACATTTGCAAATTCCTGATGGATAGTTGTTGACAATAATGAAACATAGTGTTCATTGAGTCAATATTTAAATTTCATCAATCCTAAAATGGGTTTCATTGCAATTGATTGCAGACCCAAAAAAAACTTGAAGACAAGGACTACTTTCAAGCTGTCAATCCCTCAATGGGCTGAAGTTTTTACTCTTTAATAAAATAGGTTTCTTTGGGAATTTTGTTTAGCTGCAGATCAGGATAAAAACCTGTTCCAGAAAAAAAAATGACACAAAAGGATTCATGTTATTTCTCACCTTATCTATATAATTTCCTATTTTCTGTATGTTCCAGCCTATGCTACCTAGAATGTAGATCGTTTCGGTACATGAAACCGAAACGGGAACATGGTGCGTTACATGCTCTAAAATATGATGCGATAGGGGTAGACTTGTATGTATTACACTTAAAATTTTAAATACTTCTAGAGTAATTTTCTTTCAACTATTAGGCATCCAGTAAATTTTTTTTCTTCTTTCATTTTCGATGTTGTTTCTTGTTAAAATAACTCACTTTGGATTTTAATTCATTATCGTTGATTTTTTTTTCCTTATAAGGTAACATTTTAGGAAATATATTAGAAAAAAAACTTTTGAGATCACTTCAAACCACTAAATTTACTGTTTTGAAACGGAAGTGTACCATATTTCGGAACGTGCATACCAATACGAAACACTAGTTCCAGCCATATATCATCTAGAGTTTTGAGTAAGATTTTCAAATTGTATATGTAAATCAAGAGATAAAAATAAAATAAAAATAATAATTATCCTTGGTCTTAATGATTGCATGTGAGACCCACCCGTGTGAGAGTGAGCGCATGTGGATACAACCATAATGCTTTGGATTTAGCAATTTCTGAAAGATATTGAAAAGCAAACCACAATTAAACAGGCAAAAGAGTTAGGGGGTAAAAGAGACCAGTTGTGCATTGAATTTCTTTTGGTTGTCAAGCAAAGGTCAGCAACTCGATAATGTATATTAGAGGAAAAGAAGTTTCATGTTTCTCAAGCAAATGCAGACAAAAGTTTAATCAGAGAACTACCTTACAAGACAAGTTGCATGCTGTCTCCAACACATGATGGCATCTATAAAAGAGTTTCCATATGATATTCAGTCAAACTGTGGCAAAACAAGACTTAAAGAAAAGCACTTTCTTTTAAAGAAAACAAAATCATCTTCAACTTACTACCACCGTAACAGCTGAATATCAGAGAAGACATACTAGCATTTATGTCAAAAATGGAAACTGCCCTGGTTCAAAGAAAGAAATACTATACAAACTACACAGAATTGACAAGATAGACCTGTTTTCCAGATTTTTTCCAGATTAACTCCCTCATTTTCTCTACAGCATATATCAAGCAGGCTCGTAGTTCCACTTCCTCCTCTCTGCCTGAAACCGATTTCACATTTAGCCTCAATTATGCCAGCTAGGGATGAATTGTATCTCAGCACACCAAGCTGATGAAGCACTGCTGGAACAATATAGTCAGCAAATATGGTAATTGCACCTATGTCATTGAATTCTCCATAACCTTTGCCTTTGAATGAACCCCCTAAATCAGGCGCAAAATATCTGAGCTCTTTTATACAAGAATATCTGGTGGCCCTTGTAAACAGTGTGGTCACAGAAACCTACAGTATTTAAAAGTAATTATTCATACAAAATATTCCATCCCATTTTTTGCCATAAAACATACGCACTATTCAAAAGACTTTCATGCTAACAGGTATAATTTGAACCAGCTATGCAAAAATTAAAGATACCAGGAAAGTGACTTGTAACAAGAGCTACAAGCTTTACTGCAGATTTTCCACACGACTCCACAAGATTGGATGCTTTCCCCTCAAAGTTCTCTCCAGTTCACGCCCAATCTGAATCACTTACATTAAATTACATACAACCTGGGTTGATTCCCAGAAAAATTAAGAACAATATTAACATATTTCAAAAAACAATAAAAGCCAGGAAACACACACATACAATGGATATGAAAATCTGTAAAACTGTACCTCGTGCAATAAGCGGACCCGTTCATCCGTCAAAGGAAGTGGCCTTGGCAATATCAGCCATTTCCATAATTCAGAACCTAAGAACAATCATCACAACAATCACTACCTTATAAAGGAGAATTTCCTTAGTGACAGCAACCAGATTCCTGGCCACAGATGCAATGTAATTACTGAATCAAGTAATATTTCAATATTCACCAGCTAAGCAATCCAAATGTAGATCTTATTGGAGCAGTTTCAAAAGGAAAGATTTGCCCATGCAGGAAAGCTAGATTCATTTAAATTGACATAACTCAAAATAAAGCTTTCTAAGAAAAAAATGACAGCATGTTGCAGTCACGAGAAGCATAAATTTGCATTCTTACACAAAAAATGACTACATCTTGATATGAAGCTATTATGTAGTCATCTTCATTGTGCTATCTTAGACTCAAAGGAAGTTGGAAAAACAGATGAGTCATTTTCAACCCAATCTCTGTCACCAGGTTCCCTTCAATTTATTTGTGTGTGTGTGTGTGTGTGTGTTGGGGGTGGGGGTGGGGGGGGGGGGGGGGGGGGGGGGGATTGAGAGAGAGAGAGAGATTATATCAACAACACATCTAAATGAGCATTAAAAGCTTGAAGGTTAATGAGGAAGCTAAGATACCAGTGTACTTTTGAAGACAATCAGCATCAAACACAGATTTATCATTTTGAAGAGCTGCCTTTAGTCCCAAAGCCAAGTGGTCATAACTTAAATCCTTGTCTAGTATGAACAAGCAATGATAAAATAAAAAATAAAAAATTTGTTAGTAAAAGAACATTAGCAAACCTATTAGCATTAACACTTTTATATCTATAGGTCTGATTCTTTTAGCTGAGAATACTTAGGTGACTTGAGCACTGCGGAAGATGCATTGCAAACTGCAGGGCAGTCAACTCAAGCCTGAATTCCAAATTTACAGCATTGTTGCAGCTAGTAACTTCAAGACATAACATGCACATGGAAAGCAAGCAGAGGATGACAATCAATTCAAATATTAATCAACAAAAGTTAAATCGACTAACTTTTACACAAATGTACGCATCTAGTTAAATTTTAATACGTTTGGGTGGGGAAGTGGGGTTGGCCTATGAAAAGCTTTCTATTTCCTATATGAAATGGGTGAGAGTCCTTTTCTGGTCATATGCGTTGTGGGAAGCAGGTGAAATTTTGGAGTCATCAATGGTGAGGTAAGGAACGATCGGAGTTGGCTTTTCCGAATGTTGCTCAATGTTTCTTTGAACAAGGGAGTCTTCCGTGAGCGATTACCTTAGGTGTGTGATGAAGGACAGATGTTTTGGGACATTGCCCTCCGGGAAGAGCTAAATGATTGGGAATTGTTGAGGATGGTGAATCTCTTAGGATGTCTTTACACTTCCCGTATTAGTGACTGACTTGAATTTTTTTTATTTTTTTTCTAATTATTATTTTATGGACGAGGGATTCTTCCAACCATTTAATGTGAAATCATTTTTGCGTGACAGCCTCATATAAAGTCCGGGTAGAAGGAGTGTGAAAGGCTTCAGATTTTGTCCATTTTGTATATTTGGCTTTCAGGGATGGTCAATCGATCCTTGAACCAATTTTATGAATTTGTATAAACTTTAAAATATCTTTTTTTAATGAACTCATAATTATCAAAAAAAATCAACAAATGGTAAAAAAACAGAAACAAAATATAGAATGTAGAAGCATACCAGGCCAAAACAAAAATTCAAAGCATCCAAGACCAATAAGTACTGAACTGTGACCGGTCCGTTATCAAAATAGTGAGTCCCTTCAAAATCCCACTCGATTATAGGGATTGAGTCATTGATAGTTTCCACAACTTTCTCAATTCCTACATAAACAATATCAAATGTTCAATAACATCGCTCTAATCTATACTAGCAATTTTCATGAATTGATCGTGTAAAGGACTTGCCAGACGAGTCGACGGTGACGTGAGAAAAGTGAGAGGCGACCCAAGCAGAGCTTGCCCTAACCTCGTCCACGGCGGCCTGAGAAACCAACCCCTCCTCGAGCCTCCTCCTCCTCCGCCGCCTTGTGAATTTATCCGAACACAGTAGCTTCGAGTGTTTATGTGTATATATATAGCGTTGAAACTACATATAGAGATACACGAGCGAAGAAGAACGATATTTGGTTGGGTATGCGGATTGCCGACCACTGGTTGGTTTCCTTATAATTCGAAGTTTTCCCGCTTTTTGCTTGTTTCTTGCCGCGGTTCATTCCGCTTTTTAGCCATGTTGGTTATGCGGCATTCGACTACAATGTATTTTTATTGAAAAATGCGTGGTTGCTCGAATTGAAAGGGTTTCGAGTGTCTCGAATACGTATTGGCCGGTCGTCCGTCTGGAAATTCGGTCCGACATTTATTTGGATGATTGGGTGAAAGATTGTTCACCGTGGTTGTCATCTTTATCGATTGTGGCTATCAGTTTCTTTGCCGAACGACCGCCTAGACGACGTTTCGGACGTCCACCCGGACGACCGACAAGGTGAATTTTGAGTCATTCGAGCCAATCTCATATTCGAGTTACCAAGCATTGCTCATTTTTATTTTAAGATGAACTTCATTTTATTTTTTGTGATTTTGGTGAGTGTAAATTATCTTGACATTTGAATACGATGGTGCTACATACATCAATTAATGTACACATTAGTGTACCAACTAGTGTTATGTTATTATTACTGACCCCAACTATTATACAAATTATAAATATCCAAAAACTCTAAAATTTTGCTACATCATTTGTTAGTATACTAGTTGATACATTAATTAATACATATAGTATTATTCATTTGAATATTATCATATAATTTATTGTGATTAATGGATTTAAATGCATAGTTAACCCCGTTAACGGTAGAAGTAAAAAATACTATTTTATCCTTTTATATATAACATATGTTTATCATTTCTCATTCAACAGTTGTGTATTTGAGAAGAGCAAAGGTTGTTTGAGAGAACTTAGAGTTTTAATCCCTTCAAATACGACGATCAAAGCCCCTCTCCTCCATCCCAACCCTCTACACCTTCCTCATACAATCACAACCCTACCGTTGGCGTCAAAGAGGACCTCTTTGTCCTTAGCCAGACCATCGGCCGCCAACTTTATGGCGTCACCACCTTCCTTGACCCTCTTCGCCTCCTTAACCATTACTCAATTCCTCTTCTCAGACACTTGTCGGCACAAGGAACGATCTTGTCGAGATCGACCGTAGTTTTAAGTCCTCTCTCTCTCTCTCTCTCTCTCTCTCTCTCTCTCTCTCTCTCTCCTCCAACAAAGTCGTCTCTGAGATCTCTCGATTGGCCTCCAATTTGTTGCAACTTGAGACCATCCAAGCCAATGAAGTTGAAGGAGATGATGAAGACGAGGACGAGGACGAGGACGAGACGATGAAAAGCGCTATGAAGCGGCGGGGGTTACAGATGAAGTTCTCCACTTCGTTCAGGAGATTTTGTCAATGTCAAAGTTTTAGACTGACTTTCATCTAAAGCATATTTGGACGATTCGGTTATGAAATCTCCAATTCTAATCTTTCTCTATTTTCACAAGGCAATACGGTTGGAGATCGACAAGCTTCATCGATCGGCCATGTCCTCGATGTTGGACAATTAGCGAGATATATACATAAATATAAATTCTGATTTATATTTATGTATGCATATGTAAAATATAATTATATAAAAATTAAGTTTAAAAGATTGTGTATTTTCTTTTTCTTTTTTATAGATCTAATAGTCTTTTTACCTCTTTCTTCTTATTCATTTTTTTCCCCCATGAGTGGAGGTTTCCAAATCTGGATATTGATTATGATTATGATGGTAGACACTGGAAATTGATGATGAATATAAGGGCATTTTAGTCATTTAATTCTGAGAAAAAATTATATTTTCATACGCATTTGCACATTAGGCGCGTGTTATACATAGGCTGTTATGTTAGATGAAAATGCTAATTGTGCACTTCAATCCATTAATAGGGGGGCTATGTGGTGATATTCGAATGTCAAGAGTAATCTGCACCCGGTCCAAACCACAAGGGGGTAAAGTGAAATTTGCCCTTTATTTTATCTCTAATAACCTGTCATCAAATTTGAATGTGATGAAAAATAGGTCATTTTCTTATTTTAACAATTTCATCAAATAGGTATTAAATCTATAAAAAATAAAAAATAAAAAAATGTATCAAACTAAGAACCAATGTGCCTTCATCAAATCACTATTCATAGCCATTTGATTTTCACAATCGGATGACCACCTTAAGACAAAAATTTGTGAAAAAATTACATTAGCCGATCAACTCCTCGGATGACCACCTCAAGGCAGAAATTTGTGAAAAATTTACACTACCCCGCCGACCAACAGGACATCCACCTGGTTGACCAGTATTCTGATAAAATTTCAAAAACTTCCATTGGAATACTTAATATCAAATGAAACTTAAAATTTGATACATTGCCAGAGATGCTCTTACTAGTTATTTCATCTTACACTATTTTACCATCCAAACAAAATACTTGCACTATTTTGAGAACATAAAAGATTAAAAAATAAAAATAAAAAACAAACTTATTACATAGGTTATAAGATGAAATAAAATAATAAAATAATATTGTCATTTTGTTTTTCTCTTAGTTTGATAAATATGTAAGAAAACAAAAATACACAATAGTAGTAATTTATCTCATGTCTTGTTTAGTTGAAATACATAGAATAAAATAAATTGTTTCATAAAGAACAGTTTATAATCGTCACTCTTTTATGTACTAATAAATTCTAAAATATGATATTGTGAATTGTTTAATCATTTCTTTTTTCTTGTGAACCTAAATGTTTCATTAAAGTGGAAATTACACAAAAGTATAATCACGCACACGTTTGGGTTTAATTTTTGAGAGATAAAAGTGAATTTCTCTAAATGTGAAATTACACACCTGGGCAATCCACACTATAGAGGTTTTGAATTTTCCCTTATTATGGAACAAATCCTACATTACAAACAAAAACATAACATTTCAGTGTAAAACACTAAAAAACTCTTTAGCGTACTTTTCCTAAACGTAATAATGTAACACTAAAAAAACTCATTATTGTACTTTTTCTAAATGCAACACTCCAATATAACATATAAAACAAAATCTTAATGCAATTTTCACAAATGTAATACTTTAATCAATGTAATCTCAAACGTAACATTTCAATATAACACACTCCAATGTAACACACACAAAAATAGTAAAAAAACTCTTTAGTATACTTTTTTCAAACATAACACTCACAAAATTGAAATTATACATTTGTCTAAAACTTACCAGGTAATTTTTGTACTCCTTTTGAAATAGTTTGAAGAATCTCACATCATTTTTGAATGATTTGAAAAATCACACATCACTCTTTTGGAGTGTTACATTGGAGTGTTACATTTGGAAAAAGTACACTAAAAAGTTTTTGTGTGTTACATTAGAGTGTTACATAGGAGTTTTTTGGAGTGCTACATTTGATAAAAGTATATTAAGGAGTTTTTTATATGTCATTGAGTGTTACACTAAATATTTTTTTAGTATTATATTGAAGTGTTACGTTTAGAAAAAGTATACTAAAGAGGGATTTTTTTTTTTTATTTTTAGTATTATATTAGAATATTACATTTGACTGTTATATTGGAGTGTTAAACAAAGCAACCCACACTTATTTCGTATCCAAAAGAGCACAGACAACCACTGGTACCGAAAAATAAAAGGCAACCCAACAAAAAAAGTATAAAATGATAAAAATAAATTAAATAAGTTAATAAGATAAAACATTACATCAAAACCATAATCATTTTACTTTTTTTTCACAGAAAAACAAAAAAGTCAAAAAATTCTTCCTAAATGAAACTAATTTAACCAATTTAAATTGGATAAAAAGCCAAAAAAACAGACTAAAAAAATTCTTTCCAAACCAATCCTTAGTTTCGGTATTCAAATGTGTTGTATTGAATAAAAAAAGATGCTGGATATTTTGTGTATCGACTTCATGTGATGTTTATGGCGGTGTCTTCCTTAAGTGGGTCTTCACTGTCTTTTTGTTTTTCTTGTTTATTAATTTATTTTCGAAAGTGATCCATGTATATGAAGGTCAGCAATCTTTCATACTCATGATACCACAATTATCGTACCCAACCCAATGGCCATTGGGTCTTAGCTCGAGACACATGCAAGAGCCTAATAAACCCAACATACAACTTATCGAGTAACTAGTTTGTATAAATCAATAAAGTAACAAAGCCTCAAGAGTTGTCAACAATATAAATTATAGCCTACAAAACCCAATATACAAATTATCAAGTAGCATAATTGTGTAAATTAATAAAATAACAAAATTTCAAGATCTACCGCCAACACAATAAATTATAGTATAAATAAAACTAATCAATCTAGTGACAAACATAACATGGGAACAACCATGAGCTGCGTTGAGTTGAGTGCTTAGCTGCTCAGCGTAGCTTGGTTCAGATAATGCCGACCTGGAGTAGTTAATAGGTTTTGATGATTAGCGAGGCGGGCTAAGCGCAACCTACATAACCATGGGCTCGACTTTTCTTACCAGCCCATTTTTATATTAATGTTCTATGGGCCTATTTGACCGGATGGATTATAAGATAAGATTGAAATTAGTAATTTATAAGATTTGCGTTCTATTATTTTTCGTTATCCAGATTAAATTTAAATGAACATTCTGTCTAATAAACTTGACAGTTTCTACAATTAATATGCAAAACAAATATGAACAATAGTGAATTATGTATCTCACTAATCTAGTTAAATAACTAATTTTACACTAATCTCATAGATTATTAATCTCTTTACCATCAATCCTGCTAATCAAATAAGATCTATCAATAATCATTCTTGAACGCATCATCAAAGTTTTCCAAGAATGTTGAAGAGGACATATATGATGAGGAAAGATGATTCATGCAAGAACAAATTGTCAAAAGCCCTTACAAATTATATTTTGACTAAATTATAATTATGTAACATTTGTCTTTTTGAAGACTATATGTTTAAACTTTTTCAAACTATTATTACCATATTGTATCTTATTGATCCACCAGCAAATCAACCTTGGCTAGATCAATTTTTTCATAAACTCCCTAATCCATGAGATGAGTTATGTATTAAAACATATTTCTCAAAAATATGCGGAAAGAAGAATATGATAATCTTGGTTTTCGCATTAATTATGTTCTAAGACTGATAGTAGATCGGCGTCTAGAAGCAAAGGCGAAAAAACAAATTTTCAACTCACAATATGGTAAAAAATGTTGTGATAAAATTTTGAAAGAAAATTGGAAAATTGGTTGTAATACATTTCCCAAAAAATGCAGAAAATATAAATGGAACAGTGGTGCGACATGCACCAATTAGTATACTAACTAGTGTACTAACACTAATTATGACATTATTTTGACCTCACTCATTAATCACATTACAAATTTCAAAGACCTCTTAAATTATGTCACATCATCAATGGGTAGTTAGTATATCAATTGATACATGTAGTATTATTCTAAATGAAAACCTTAGAAAAAAAACAAAACTTTTTTAAAAAAGAAAAAACATATTCGAAAAAAGAAACCAATAAGTGTTTCAAAAAAGAAAACTTGTAAATGTTATATTTGTAACAAAGGTCACTATGCACCCGAATGCCCAAAAATGGAAAAAAGTGCGAAGAAAATAATCAAAATTCTTGAAGAACAAGGTTTTGAATAATATATAGCAAAAAAATTTCTGATGAAAAATAAATCTTGTACGAAATTTCTAGTGATGGAGAAAGTTCAGATGAAGAACTAATATTCATGATGACTAATATAGATAGTTAAGAAATATCTCAAAAAGCAAATAGCATATCTCAAGAAGAATTACAAGCAATTCGACTTGGAGATGTAATCGGAGAATAAAAAACTTTTACAGAAGAAGAATTAGTAAAATTTGAAAAAATGCAAGAAGTTTATATGCCAAAAATCTACAAACTTTCAAAATTCAACTTCTTCTCAGTAAGAGTATTTAAACAATATAGTGGCAACACTCAAACAAAATGGTCAGAAAAAGAAAATATTGATATTCCTTTTTTTGATAAGGAAAATGTTGTAAGATGGAAAAAGAAATATCTTAAGATTCAATATATTCATATTAGGTTAATACAGGTAACCATAACAGCCTTATTCCGCCAAAGGATAGATACTCCTATTTTGGTAGTAATCATTGATAAAATATTTTTCTGACCCAAGGACATTTGGCTAATGGAGTAGTTTGGTTTAATGTTAGACCAAATTTTTTTATTTCCATAAATGATCTTAATCTTGAGGACACAGTCAAAATAAGAATCAAAATACAAGGATTAAGAATGAAATCGAATTTCCATGATTTGGCTATTCGTTAGAAAATAATTCACGAATTGACCAAATTTTCTGAAACAAAAACAAGATCAAACGATAATGAAATCGTTAAAATCTTCGAACCAAGACCATTTGACACGGTATTCCAACTGCGTCTAATGAATTTGAGCAATTTAGAAGTCCCTCAATAATGGTTAATCCATGACCTAGTACGGCAAGGAGAATAGTCTAAAACAAACAATCCTGCACAAATGCAAATACAAGCATCAGGAAAAAAATTATATATTCAAAATACAGTTCTAAAAATTAAAATATCAACTTCTGTATTTGAAAAAGATTTTCCTAACAAATCATTGTCAAAATTAAGCACTGGTGAATCAAGGAATAATTCTAATCAAGAATCTATCACTTCAACAAATGTTCAGATTCTTATTTTTTCAGGAACAAGAAGACAATCTAAACATATTAAGTCTGCATATATGTATCATTTTCATACAAAAAATGATGATATTATTTTTTCTCCTAGCCAAGAAAAAGAAGATACAAATATGTTTTGGGAACATTTAATTTTTCAGGTTATAAACTAGGGGTGGACGTGGATCGGTTGCGACTCACGGAATCTCCAATCCGCCATCATCCGCCAAATTGGCGGATTAAAGAAAATCAATTTGCATCATCGCCAATCCGTAGATGAGATGCTGATTGGCGGATTGGCGATTAAGCGGATGGATGCGAATCAATTTGGCGGTTTAAAATTTTATAAATTTTCAACATAATTCAACTTGTGCACTTCTTTGAAAAAAAAAAAAGTGTTCTGTCAATAACTTAAAAAGTATTACAATCATTGGATGCCTCATCCAAAGAAAAAAAGTTTGAAGCTTTAGAATATTACAATCACTGTATGCCTCATCCACATATTACAATTACAGCATGTCTCATCCGCATAAAGTATTACAATTTATGGTTCTTAAAATATAAAAATAATTCAAACCACCAAAATCATGAACATAGCAGTAGTAAAGATTGTATGCCTTTGTATTGTTACATCTATATCTATTTTTCAAAACTAAAACCATTATTTTTAGAGTTAGATTTAAAAACAAAAAAATATAGATAAATAATACATTTTTTTTTTTCAATTCAAAAATATTATTTAAGTTGAAAGCTCTTTTTCAACATAATATATTCAACATAATATTTAAACTCTTTTTCAATTAAAAACACAAATAGAATATCTAAACAAATTAAAAATACAATCTTATAAATTACTAGGGATGCTCACGGTTTAGCGGTTCGATTCTTGACCAAAGAAACTTCAAATCTGTCATCCGTCCAAAACTAGGCAGGTTGGAAAAAATTAATCCGCAACCGTCCGCTCGTCATCACCGTTAAGTTCAAAATGACGGATTGGTTCGGTTTAGTCGATTTGGACGGATTGGTATATCATGCTTACCCCATTATAAACCATATAGCCTCGGTGTTCTCATAGCTATAGGAGCTACAATCAACTCATGTAAATGGAATGCCATACCAAAAGAAAAATGAACATTAATGAAACATCAATTTTAATTCTTTGGAATTGATGGCAATCATACTTCCATACAATTCAAGGCAAAAAATATAGTTATTTGGTTAAATGATAACAAGTTCATTATACTAAAAATTCTATATATTCCTTGTTGGAAATAATTTAATATATAAATACATTCCAATGCAAATGCAGAAAAAAGCTATTTCATTAAGTATAAACAATGTCTTAATACATATTCCAATGTTAAAATAACATAAATATATTTGTGATAAAGAGTTTGCACCTGTTCTACTTAATGATTTAACTCCTATCATTAAAACTATTGATGAATCACATTGGATTTATAAAATTCTAAAAGAAAATTTTAGTGAAAATCCATTAAAACTATGGCAACATGTAGCTCGGCTTTTTTCGCATCCCCTTTTGGAAGTTCGAATATGAGCCCTACAGTTAGAACTCCAGCGGTTTTGAATCTAATCTCACAAGTGCAATGTAAAATTGATAAACACCAAAGAGTCCAAATTCGACAAATCTTTTGGAAAATCGATTTTGAATCAAAAATACCAAAATTGGACTGCTTTGCCAAATATAGAGTCGCCACCTAAATATTTTATTTTGAAAAAATTTAGGAAACCCATGACTCATGCCAAAGGTCACATTTCTGTCATCACCAGGATTGTCTCGACTCGGGAACTTAGGTACGGGAGGGAAAGGTCATGAATTGAGCACCCTCGCTCGCTCGATAAAAAATCAGCCTCTATTAATCATGATATGATTTTTATCAACATTATATGCGCTTGTTTCGGTTTATTAGGCTAACATTGCTATGTGATGCGCACAAGCAAGTATTGACTAGTTTGCCCGAATTGGAACGATTGAATTTCATGTTTGTTTTTCGAAATGGGTTTGATTTTGCCACTTGACAAAGTGGGCTTAAACATACATTCATTGGATCATTTCAATTCAAGTAACAAGTCTTCATCCTGAGACACTCAAACAATTTAACAAGTAAACACTTAGCCTCATGGCAAACATGCTAGTCATAGGTCACTCACACTTATGCAAGTATGTTAAAGCACTAAAAACTCACATAGTACTCCAAGCTAAGATAAAACAAATGAGTTAGAAAAATATACATGATACCTACCTATACAATATGGCTAATGCAATGCATGCAATAATGCAACTAAAATAGGCTCGGATACTTAACATGTTACTTATAACAATTTCATAGCATGCGTTTAAACACGTATTCAATGAGATAATAAACGACAATGCAAGTTTGAGTGATAAACCGAGCCTCGGTGTATGTAAGACAAATGAATGGATGCAAACATGCAATATGCTAATTGAAACGTGATGCCCCTAATCTAACCATCAAAAGCGGATAAATAAAAAGGAGAAAGACGTGGGGTTGAAAGACATACACATTATTACAACATTGATGCCCTCGCGTAGGAGAATCCGAATGAATAAACTAAGCTAATTAGCTAACTAATTAAGCTAAGCTAATTAAGCTAACTATTATAAACCAAAATGAATAACTAGCTAAACTAATGTAACT
Organism: Camellia lanceoleosa; assembly: GCA_025200525.1. Taxonomy (NCBI): domain Eukaryota; kingdom Viridiplantae; phylum Streptophyta; class Magnoliopsida; order Ericales; family Theaceae; genus Camellia; species Camellia lanceoleosa. The sequence goes on along the minus strand of CM045758.1, from coordinate 189,240,835 downwards.
AATTATTACAACAACAAATAAATTAACTAACTATTCTAGTTAACTAATTAATGATTACAATACGACATTGAATAACTAGTTAACTAACTAATTAAATAATTACAACACAAGTGCAATTAATAATTAAACTAAACAATTAACCACTCCCGCCACAGGAAATGAAAGATGTTCATGCGCATGCTCAGTTTCCACCCGAAAAGTCCACCGTTTTGCTTCTGAATGCCTCTATTTGCACAGTTGAACACCAACACTGTTGCCCACTTCTAGAACAACTCTGCTCCACCTTACAAAATTATTGCTGAACTTTGCATCAGTGGCGGTGGCCTTTGGTGAAAACCGACCACTAGTGATGGCGATTCGGCGGCCATCAAAGGTGGTCTGCCAGCCACCTGCTGACCATGGAAAGTGGCTGCCGACCAGCTTTGCCGCAGTTCATCTTCTTTGCAACAAAGGACAAGCGAGCATATCTGAGTATTTCAAGGGTTTGTTTGCATAACTCCCCCCTCATTTTCATGATCAAATCAAAGGAAGCAAATTTGGTTCACAAACCATCAATGGGTGCAAGATGACTTGTGAAACCAAGTGTGCAAGCTCAATAAATGCAACAAATAAGACTCTCAAAAACCACCTCCCTATCATGAAAGATCAAGAGAAATGATGACCTTGGAAACTTGAATCATTTCATCACTAGTGAGTATGAAATGATTCAAGCTTTCATGTGTTCAATTAACGTCCGATTGAACACAACCAAATTATTATCTTTCACCATTTTAGTCCTCAATTTTAGATTACCGACTGTAGACACCCCATTTTTGACCGACCTTAAGACTCAGATGTTATCGTTTGTGTACGTGATGATTGCTCATCTTTGTGCTTGTTTTGGCGCTGAAGGTCTCGGTGGGTGCCTTGTCTTTGAGCCTCTTAACCCTTTGTGTTTTGGCCTTGGTTTTGGGCCAAACCTTGTTGCCTCTTGCCTTGGGGAGAAGAGGGCCTTCTTGACCACTTTTGGCATCTGCCACCACTTTTCCTCTTGTAGGCCACTTCAAATGTGGCCGGCCACCTTGTGGCCGTGACCACTTTTCTCCTTTTAGTTTTTTAGATATTTTGGGCTAGTGTGGCTCAGCAGGTCATCCTCCATACACGTGTATGGAGGGATGGAAACAAGTTTCAAGCTTGTCAAGCAAGCTTTGCTTGCATTGCTTATATAAGGAAGCTCTCTCTCTTCTTAGAGGTTTAGAATTTTGAGAAGCAAATTTTGACTCTCTCTAAAATTCTTTCCCTCTCTCTCTATATTATGCTCTATAGTGCTTGAAAGTGAGCTTTCTTCACATTTTGCACACAACCTCTTAGCCAAATGCTCCTACCTTGTTCTTTGAGGTGTTTAAGGGTCTTGTGGGAGCTTCAAAAGTTGGTTTTGGCTTAGAAGTTCTTTGGTTTTGTTCTTTGTGCTTCAAGGGTAAGCCTTTTTCCTTTTAAGCTTATTTTTGTATACTCTCTTAGCCACCTTTACATCTTGTTTTAGGCTTGGTTGTTAACTACAAAAACCTTTGTTTTTGAGTGCTAAAATGGTTGTTTAAAGCCTTGTTTGAGTTAGGGTGGTCTACCTTTTGTGGCTTATTTTGCTTTGCTTTGTGCTATCTTTTAAAGCCTTTGAGATCACCTTTTCTTGGCCTTTTAACCACTTGAATTCCAAAGGAATTTGATTGGTGAAAAAATGGTTTGAACCCCAAATAGGAGAGGGTGGTCCCTCCTCTTGTCTTGCTTACTTGTCTTGTTGGACTAATTGTTGAGCATGCTTTTCTAGCATGTGTTGGCTTGTTCTCGGCTTATTTTTGCCTTATTTCAACATGGCATAACTTTGTTTTGGCTTGGTTGAGTCACCTCATGCATGCTTCTTACACTTGTAGTGTAATCTTGCTATTTAGCCTTGCATACTTGCTACTTTGGCTCATCATTCTAGCTTATTTTGGCTATGCTCTCACATGCTTTTACTCTATTTTTAGCATGCTTTAGCTCTAATTTTGTTTGGTGAGGTCACCTCTTGCTTGGTTTTTGCACTTGTAGTGCATTCTTGCTCACTAGTCTAGTATACTTGATGTTTTGGCCTATTGTCCTAGCATGTATTAGCTTGATTCTAGCACATTTTTGATAATGTTTTGACATGATTTATACTGTTTTGAGTGGTCTTGGCCTCTTGGGGCTTGCTTTGTATAGCTATGGCATAGTTGGCTTCACTAGTCTTGAGTTTTGAGACCCTTAGCATGACTTATTTATGATGTGTGCATGATATGGCATCACTTCTCATGTAATTTGAGCATAAACTCTGTCATACTCTCATGTTTATCGCTCTTTCATTGTGTTTAAGAGTTGTGCCTTTATGCTTTGTTTGTGAGTTAATACATGAGCATACTTTTCTTGCCATCTATCTTCTTGAGTCTAGCATGTTTTGCTACTATTTTGACTTGCCTTAGGTTTGTTTTGAATAGTTAAGGTCATTTGAGCATTGCTTAGTATGGTTGTAGTGTAAAGGGCCTTGACTAGCTTTGAGTTTTGGGGCCTTTAACATGTTGTGCATGTGATGTTTGCATGGTATGGCACCATTTGGCATATAATTTCAGTGCATTTAGTGTAGACACACTCTCATACACTTCACTTCTTCATAGCTGTTGAGAGTTGTAACTTATGTTTTGTTTGTGTGCCAACGCATGTGCATGCATTTCTTGCCTTTCATGCTATCATTTGACTCACTTTGGTCCTTTGTTTTGGCATGCATAAGGTCTGTTTAGGGTTGGTTTAGTCCTTTGAGCATTGTTTTGCATGGTTCTAGTGTTTTGCTCTTTGCTAGCTTTAATGCTTTAACCCCTCTAACATGCTATATTTGTGATGTTCGCATGATATGTCATCTTTTGACATGCAATTTCAATGCTTATAGCCTTGTCATGCTCTCATGTATATCACTCTTTAATTGTGTTTAAGAGTTGTGCTTCATGCCTTGTTGATGAGCGATGCATGAACATCATTGTCTTGCCTTTCATGCTATCATTTTAGAGCATTTTGGCCACTATTTTGGCATGCATAAGGTGCATCCGCCATTTGGTTTGACCGTTTGAGATTGATAGTGCATGCTTCATGTGTAATACACTTCACTAGCTTTAGTGCTCTTGGCCCTTGACATGTCTTGCATGCATTGTTTACATGATAAGTCGTGTGCATGCCACTTTAGCATTGAAAGATGAGCATATGTGTGTTGCATTGCATGTGTTTGGATCGACATTAATCCAAACACAAGGAATTTGCACGTTCATACTCGGAGTGATGAAGCGTGTTGCATTTCTTGATGCCAACTCTCTTGATCATGCATGATAGAGGTGGAGGCTCTTATGTGTTGTTTGTGCATTCACTAACATCGTGTGAGCTTGGCTCTTTGGCCATCGTGCATTGAGATCGTGATTGGTGGCTTGAGAGTCGAGTACTACGCTCCTTTGAGCTTGAGAAATGATAAGGAGAGTAGTTTCACACATTTCCTTGTAAATGCATTGTTGTGCCTTTGTTGATCTCTATTGCAACAAAGTTGGGATTCTAAAAGGAAATGGCCGACCACTTGCACTAGCCTGTACACCACTTGAAGTGGTGGTGACGATTGAGGTAACTTTCTTGACGAGTTGAAGTGGGCCGGCCACTTGCAACAAAATTTTCCAAAATGCTCTGTTTTGGGGCGAATCTGACTGAAAGTGTGTTTGATGCTTTGAGGTCACCGTGAGTGCAAAGAGGCAACTCATGGCAAAGGTTGCATTTCCGGGCAAAGCAAACTGAGCATGCATGTTTCCCTCCCCTCGAGGCCATTTTGACTACTTTACTTAGTTAGTTAATTTGCCGATTTTCTGTAATTAATTAGTTAATGTGTTTAGCTAATTCAATTCGTCTTTGTAATATTCTAATTAGCTTAGATTAGCTAGTTATTCAATCTCATTTGGTTTGTAATAATTAATTAGTTAGAGTTGGTTGATTAGTTGGTTTGTAATAAATAGCTTAGCTTAGCTCTTATTCATTGGACCCTCCTTGAGAGGGCATATTGTTGTAATAAGAGTGCGTCGCGCATGTCTTCAACCCCACTTCTTTCTCCTTTTACTTATCGACTTTTGATGGTTAGTTTAGGCGTAGGCGTCCCCGAACGTCCGGAGGGAATCCGTTTTGTTCATTGGGCTCACTCTGATTCGAGGACTCAATATCACGGTCTGTATCTAATCTCCACGAGTGCAATGCAAGGCAGATAAATCATCAAAGAGTCCAAATTAAACCGTCGTTTTTGAAAACAGATTTTTTGAAAGAAGTGCCAAACATGGACTGCTTTGCCAGATACAGAGTCGCCACCTAAATGTTTTATTTTTAGGAAAATTTAGGAAACCCTGACTTGTTGCCTAAGGCCACGTGTCTGTCATCACCAAAGTTGTCTCGGCTCGGGAACTTAGATACGATGGGGGAAGGTCACTTCATGAGCACCCCCTCTCGCCCCATCAAAGATCGGCCTCTACTAACCATGATATCTAATTTTGAAAACATTATGCATCCTTATTCCGGTTATTAGCCTAGATTTACTACGTGACGTGCACAGCAAACAAGTATAGACTGAGTCGCCTAAATTGGAACAAAATATTTCATGTTTGTTTATTTGAAAAATGGTTTGATGGTGCTACCCGCGAGTAGGCTAAGACATGAATTTTGCCACCCTCAAGTGGGCTTAGAAAACATGGTTTTGCCACTTTCAAGTGGACTTAAAACTCGCATTCAATGCATTGTTCCAATTCAAGTAACCTAACCATCACCCACAGGCATTCAAGTAGTTATATCACATAAACACATAGCCTTATGGTAAGCATGCTATCATGTTAACATTCACACACATGCGAGATGCTAAAGCATAAATGCTCACCTAGTACTCCAAGCCAAAACAGAAACTAGTTAGTAATCATATGCATGATCCTAGTTCATGTGAAGATGGTTAATGCAACACATGCAAGATGCAACTACAATAGACTCGGCTATTCTAAGATGGCATATGATGATACTACAACTAACACGTATTCAACTTGGAATTGAAATACAATCTGATTAGAATGATCGCGAGCACTGGTGCATGCAAGACAAATGTATAGATGCACGCATGCATAGCATAAGGTATGCTAACTTAAATATGCCCTAATGCTAACCATTGAAAGCAGGTAAGTAAAGGGAGAAAGAAGTGGGGTTGGAAGAAATTCACACACTCACGCACACTTATTACACAATTGCCCTCGCTCGGAGAGTCCGAAAGAATAATATAGGCCGAATAATGAATCAACTATCATAGCTAATTAATTATTACAAAACTTCTAATTAATTAACAAATTAATTACAAAAATAGCCTAAATATGAAACTAAAGAGACCGCCGCAGCTCTACCTCGGAATGCGTGGATGATGCATGCTTGACTCGCCTTGCTCGGAAACTCGGTGCCATGCCATTGTTGCCTCTGTTTGCATTGTCCTACACCTCTGAGGACTGTGAAAATCCTGGGGATGTCTTTGGATTGCTCTCTGATCATTTTGGAATGCCACCGGCCAAGGTATGAAATCACCGGCCATTGATAAATATTCATCGACCATTTGTTAAGCCATCGGCTAATTATCTATGGTCGGTCGGCCGGCCAAATGTTCTTGCACAATATGTAGTCGATCGGCCAAATGTTCTTGCGAGAATCTGTTTGATAATGACAAAGAGACAAAGGCATGATATGGAATTTTCAAGCAAATATGTGCATGCCCACTCTCCCTATCATGTTATAGACTCAAGGGAGTGTGGCCCTTGATCCTTGGGCCACCAACCACGCATCTCGATGCATGATGGTTAAAGGCAACAAGTTTGCAAATCAATGTAAATGCATGCATGCAACAAACAAATGAGGGCCTTATGCACTATCATGTTGGGATCAAGGGCATTGGCGACCGAGGATTGAGGCGTGTTTCGTCACTTTGAGTCTGAACACACCTCATTCCTCATGCTTGGTTTGACACCCCAAACTAAGCAAAATGTAATGCATGTATGCAATGTGGCTCAAGTATGCAACATGAGTCAAATATGCAACATGAGGCTAAGTTAACAAGGCATGCCAAATGCAATGCAAACTAAGCATGCAAATGTACAATGTGTTAAGCATGCAAGATGCAATGCAATGCAACCTAACATGTAATGCAAACATGGTATAATGCAAGCATGTAACGAGAGGCAACATGTCAAATATGCAACTATGTACAAGGATGGACTTACATTGAGATGGGAGGCCTCAGTCGTATCCCAAAATAGTGGCCAAAACACCCAAATTAAGGGGCCAAAAGGGGAGACAAATACACACATAATATTGGTCCATATACTAGACCACTATGCACAACATTCAAGCATGAGCAAAATGGAATAAACATGAGGACATGGCATTACAAGAGGCTCTAAAATCACATGAAGAATAATGCCAAATCAAGCAAAACATGCAAGCAAGGCATGTAATAGGGCCCAAAACCTTGAGGCTTAACAAAGAGGTTCAAACCATGATTATGTCAGCCAAACCCCAAAGGACTAAAATGACTTAAAATAGTCCTAGGGGACTCCAAAACAAGTCCAAAGCATGCATAGATCATAGTCAAAACATGCCCAAGAAATGGATGCAAAACAAGGGGATTTAAGGCCACAAAGGGCACTCTACTACAGTCCCAACCACTCATGGCATGGACTAAGCAACTGAAAACAAAGTTTTAATGCATCAAAATATGCCCCAAAACCCACGATATGGCAACCCAAATGCCTAAAACAAAAGGCATGCACTATGACCCATTTCAAGGCATAAAGAACAACTCTTCAAGGCATGAAAGGGATTATGAATGCAAGCATACAAGCATGGATTAGGGACTAAAATAGCATGAGAAGTGATTCCAAATCCTGAAACAACCAAACTAAAGCATGCTCATGACTCACACACTCAAGGCTCACAAGCTAAAATGCAAAGAGGCTATACCAAACATAGTAAACATGATTAAATCAGTACCCAACAGACCTCAAGCATGATGAAATATGACCAAAAGCTTCACAAAGCAAGGCAAAATCATGCAAGCATGATGGTCTAATGGCAAGATGCATTTCTAGGCAAAATAGAGGAATACAAGACAAGTATTTTATGCATGCAAGGGGCCATTAATCCAACCAAAAATAGAGGTATAATATGACCAAATAACACCCAAAAACCTTTGAAATGGAGCCAAAAACAACGAAGCATGCATGCCACCCTTATGAGCCAAAAACATAAACAAATGAGACACAAAGGGAGAGGGGTGTCCCTCCCCTATGCAAGACCTCAAAACCTCTTTTTCACCACTGAAAATCCTCTGGATTTCGGTGGTGATAAAACAATACATAAAATTATTCAAAGCTCAACCAAAAAACGCACAAAAGGGGCCAAACAAGGCCCTAGAGGGGGAGGTCGACCCCAAACACAAAAGAGACCTTAATGAAACATCTTAAGCATGAAAAATCAGAGTTTTTATCAATTATACACAAAGCTCAAAACAGCATGCAAAGTAGGTTAAAAGCTAGTGCAAGATTGGGGAATATAAAGCAATAGTCTCAACCTTGAAGAACACTTGAAGAGCAGCAAGTCCAGCCCCCCTCTTCTGATCAAAACCAGCTCTAAACTCCAAGAACAAACCCTCAAGACCTCAATAATCCAAGTATGGTGTAACACTAGGTGTCTTAGTGCAATACTAAGAACAAAACACATTTTTGAGCCCTCTAACACACACAAATGAAGAGAGAGGAGATATAGAGAGAGTGGTGTATATATGCTATATAACTCGATTTTCTTGAACCTCCTCAAAGGAGAGGAAAGTCTCATTATATAGAGCAAGATAAAGGCTCAAAGCTTCTAAGGGAAGCTAATACAAAAGGGTCAAGGGGTCAAGCTTTTAAGGGAAGCTAAGGCAAAGGGTCAAGCTTCTTGAGGAAGCTAAGAGGGTTCAAGCTTCCTCAAGAAGCTAGAGCAAAAGGGTGCAAATCCTCCATACACGTGGATGGAGGACAAGTCCGTGCACTCTAGCTGGCATAGCTAGCATGCATCATGCTGAAAAAGGCAAAAAGGTGGTACCGGCCAAAAAAGGAGACAATCGGCCAAATAAATGGTCGGCCGACCACACAAAATGCCGACCGGCCATTACCAATAGCCGGTAGCATTAAAATAGGGTCGGTGGCCTCAAGCCAAGGCCGGTGGGTATCAGGGATAGTTAACAAGCTACTCTCTACCCTCAGGTCCAAAAACAAACAAGCTCTTGGTGCAAAACCAAGCACATAAAAGTCTAGTTAAGAGATCCTGAGACAAGGCCTGGCCGAGACCTCTGGAACTCAAAATGAACATAAACATGGATGATCACCGAGTGTTCAAACGGTGACGTCCAAGTCTTGAGGACGGTCAAAAATGGGGTGTCTACAGGGCATATTTCAATTAGCATACCTTATGCTTGCATGTTTGCATCATTCATTTGTCTTGCATGCACCGGGCTCTGCGCATCATTCAAACTGCATTGACTTTCAATACTTACTTGAATACGTGTTTAACAGCATGTTATCAAGTGTTGCATCCATATGCCATTTTAGGTAGCCGAGCCTATTTTGCATGTGTTGCATTAAGCATTTTGTATAGTTAGTAGCATGCATTGTGTTCTAACTAGTTTCTAGTTTTGGCTTGGAGTACACTATAAGTGTTTATGTTTTAGCATCCTTGCATGAGTGTGAGTGTTGCCGTGTTAGTATGCTTGCCGTGAGGCTATTTGCTTAATTGATATAACTGCATGAATGCTTGTGGATGAAGGCTTCATTGCTTGAATTGGAACAATTCATCAAATGTGAGTTTTAAGCCCACTTGGTTGTGGCAAATCATGTTTTAAGCCCACTTGAGGATGCCAAATCCGCATTTCTAAGCCCACTTGAGGGTGACAAATTCAAACCATTTTCGAAAACAAACATTGAATTGTTTTGTTCCAATTCAGGCGATCTAGTCTATACTTATATGCTGTGCACATCACATAGTAATATAGCTAATAATCGGAATAAGAATACATGTGTTTTCAAAAACAACATATCATGTTTAGTAAGTAGATCCTTTAATCGAGGCGGCGAGGTGCTCATTCGGGACCTTCCTCTCATATCCAAGTTCTCGAGCGAGGCAACTTTGGTGATTCGACCGTGGCCTTTGGCGCAGTCGGGGTTTCTAAATTTTCCAAAAATAAAATATTTAGGTGGCGACTCTGAAATTTAGCAAAGCAGTCCATGTTTGGCGCTTTTGATTAAAATCGATTTTCCAAAATGATTTGCCGGATTTGGACTCTTTGGTGATTTATCAGTCTTACATTGCACTTTGTGAGATTAGATTCAGAATTGTGACAAGAGTCTAAACTCTAGTAGCTGGAACCCAAACCCGTGCCCTCTTCCAAAAGGGGCGTCTTGGAGGAGAAAGTTTAGGCGGTCTACACCAACCATCCTTTAATTCATTAAGTCCAATAATGAATTTAAGTCCTCTAATGGAGTGAAGTACCAAACCAAGAGTTAACTTAAAACATGAAAGAAATGTCATGCCATTGATAATGAACCCTAAAAGGGATTAAACCATTAAGCATGACAACCTCAATCTCATGCTTAAAAAACAAGAGACTTGAAAGCGACTTTCAAAGAAAAACAAAAGCCAAGAAAGGAGGGAGGTTGAGAGATTATTAGTCTTTGAAAATAAGTGAGCAAAGCATAAATAAATGCTATCAACTCAAAGGAGAATGTGTCTAAGGCCTAGAACACCAAACTCATGAGGACTATTACACTACAAGCATGCAAAACAAAGCTCAAAAGCAACAAACACTTAGAAACAATCCTAAAACAATCTAAATCTGTCCTAAAACATGTTGGAATTGAAGTGACAATAGCTAGAAAAATAAGCTAAAACATAGCTCAAGCTAGGCTAGTAAGCAAGACACAAGGAGGAGGCTAACCCCTTCAATTTTGGACTTCAAAACATGATTTGGCCATTGAAATAACTTTGAAAATCAGTGTTTAAAAGCTTGGAAAAAGATAGTGTAAATGTGTGAAACACAAGTGTAAAAACCATGAAAGCAATTTGTAAAAGAAGAGTGAACCACTCCTCAACCCTTATTGGCCTTAAACCACAAGTTTCAGTCCAAAAATACAAAGTTTATATAGCCCAAAAACAGTACAAAAATGTGTTGGAATGAATACAAAAGTAGCTAGAATAATAAGCTAAAACTTGGAGCAATTTAAGCAAGTAAACAAGCCAAAGAGAGGTGGCTAACCCCTTCATTTTGGGACTATCAAAACCACTTTTTAGCCTCTGAAAACCTTTGAAAATCAGTGATAAAAAGCTCAAAAAAGTTGAGAAAAGAATAGAAACACAAGTGGAAAGGCTTAGAGAACAAGGTTCAAAGAATGGTGATTAACCTCTACCTTTAATAGCCTTAAACCACAAGTTTGACCCATAAAAACAGGTTTTAAAGAGCTTAAAAAACAGCAAGAAAACATGAAAAACAAGTGGTGAAGAGATGGTGCATAAGTAAGAGAAGGTATACCTCTTAGAGAGAAATGAACCCTTAAGTAATAAACCACCAATTTCACACTCTCAAGTACTTCAAGAGTTGAAATTCAAGCTTAAATCATCTCGAAGAAGTTCTCTGGGTTTGGTTTAGAGTGTTTGGGCATAAGCTATGCAAGTTGAGAGAGAGAGAGAGAATTATAGAGAGAGGATTTTTCCAAAATTGTTTATTCACTCTTAATGTTTTCTAACCTTGAAAGCAAGAAGAGGTCCTCTATATATAGAAAATATGAACCTTAGGTGAAAAATATCTAAAAAGGATAAATTTGGAACTTCATGAAAACTATGGAAAAAATATCTAGTTTTACACTAGTGGCGGCCCGGCTAGCGGTGGTGGTGGCGGGCAGAAATGGTGGCTTGCCGTCCATAAATGGTGGCTGTCGGCCACCTGTCGGCCATACTTCTAGGCTAGATTTCAAATGGGCATATCTTCCTCATCCGGACTTGGTTTTAGGGTATTCTTGAGTCTAAATCGAAGCCCTGGAAGTCTACTTTCCAATGGTGGTAGCCTCATATCTAAATTTTAAGTGTGCAAAGAGATATGCCTATTTTAATGAATGTTGCTCAGTTCTCTCTTAACGGTTTGATGCCCAACTTCTTCCCCATCTAGTTTTCCTCCTCCCTCCTATTTTCTTCAAATCCAAACCTTTAAATAAGATATTTTAAAGATTTTTCAAAGAGTTCACCTCTCTTCCATTTATTTCCACTTTGTCCTTGCCGGTTCTTGAAAAATGCAATTTTAACAAAATCACGAGTCTCGGAACATCGTAGAAACTTTTTCAAAATTTTTTTTGACAGAGAGAGTTTTGAGGTCTAAAATAGTTTTGATCAAAAATAGTTTTGGTCGAAAATGGGGTGTAAGGTTGGGATTTAGAGCTCTTCTTGCTGAGGAAATCGAACATTTGCAGAGGACAACTTTCATCATCGAGTGATCAATTAGTGGCGCCCAAGTCTTATGGACAGTAAAAAATGAGGTGTCTACACAACGTAGTCCGCGTTATTGTAATTTGAAATTGAAAGACCCTAATGTTATCATTAGAGTAAGACCCACTATAAATTTGATATTCAACTTCAGGACCTTTAGACAAAAAGTTAATTGAAAAAACTAGTCCTCACTCTAATCCAGCTTTTATGGTAACAAACCATCTTTGAAATTAAAGAGGAAAAACCGAATGGTAGTCAACTATAAGCGGCTAAATGAAAATTTAGAATTTGATGGATATTTTATTCCAATAGAAGATGTTTTAATTAACTTAACAAATGATCAAAAATCTTTAGCAAATTTGATTGTAAGCGGTTTTTAGCAAATTCAATTAGCGAAGAGTCAAAAAATTGACAACTTCGATACACCAAGAGAGCATTACAACTGAAATGTTATGCCTTTTGGTTTAAATATAGCACCACAAGTATTTCAACGGTGGATGGATACAATTTTAAAAATCTTAAGGATTGTTGTGTAATTTATATTGATGACATACTTATCTTCTCTAAAACTCGAGAGGAGCATAAAAAATATTTAAACTTACTTTGTAAAAAATTCCAAAAATATGAAATTGTTTTGTCACCAAAAACAATTAAACTAAAAAAAGAATCAATTGAATTTTTGGGAAAAATTTTGTACCAGAAAGGTATAAAATTACAAAAATATAATACATCCAAAGTCACGAGATTTTCACGATACTCTTGAATATATAACACAATTATAGAATTTATTAAGTATTTTAAATTATGGACGACATTGTATAAAAAATCTTTCAAAAATAGAAATTCATTGGTTAACCAAATTAAGGAAAAATGCTATTTTTGACTGAATAACAGAGAATGTTGCTTTAATTAAACAAATTAATAAAAAATATTAAAACTTTACTAGACATTTATCTTCTTCAAACAGGGAATAAATTAATTTTAGAAACAGATGTCTCAGAATCATGCTGGGAATGTGTTTTCAAAGCAATACCAAGTAAATTATGCAATGATAAAAAGATATCTTTATCAGAAAATGGGATTAGACTAAGAAAAAATCCAATACTTATAAAATTACAAACAAAAAAAAGAATTAATTTGTGGATATAATTCTAGAACATTTAAACCAAATGAGCGAAACATATTATTTTGAAAAAGAATTACATGCAATAAAATTGGCTATAAAAAGTTGCCATATTTATTTAGTCTCAGGAAATTTTATTGTATGCACTGATAATAAAAGCGTTAAAAGATTTTTTATCAATAAAAAACCTATTGAGTAAGGAAGAAGATTAGTCTAGTATAATAAAATTTCAGAATATACTTTTGAGGGACAACATTTTAAAGGTACTAACAATTTTCTTGCAGATTTTCTTAGTAGGAATTATTTTGAAAATTAAATTACTAAACAAATAATTTTAATTTTGCGAAAACCTCTAGAGCAAGAAGAAAAAATGAACAAGGGTAAACAACCCGCAAAAAGATTGGGTGACAATTGCTAAAAAGAAATTCCCAAGCGGGAAAAAGTTTATGCTGTGTTTGCAGAAAGACAACCTGAAATTTACAGAATGGAATATTTGCAATAATCAAGTTTGTTGATTTCCAAGAGCCAGTTATAAAACATATGATAGCATGACCAAAGCTAAAAAGGTTTTTTACAATACACTAGCTATGCCTGTTTATTAAAATATTTTTTGCCAAATTAGAACTAACCGGTTCAACTAATATTCAAACATCTAAACGAGATGAATCTAAAATAAAAGATTTTTCAACAACGGTATATCGAGAGAAATTTATCTGAGAACTTAATAGAGTTTGGAAAACTCACATTGTAAACGACAAAATGAAATTTTGAAAACACATGAGAGTTCTGACCAACAAATTAGCTGAGCAAACAGCTAAGTTAAAAGATTTACAAACTCTTTTTTTCAATATCCTTTCAACCAAAGTTACAAAACAAATAAGATCAACCAAATCTTATCTATATCATTCTATCTCTCGAACCACGGGAGGATCGTGAGTGTATATAATTGGTAGTTTATCAAAATATGACAAATAATTATAGTTTTTTCATTTATGTTTCCAAAGACTTTTTGTCTTTGTATTTATTTTGTGACATGTAAACCTATACACGAGGCTTGTAGATTTTTATACAAAGTTTTGGTTGTATTGGTGTGGTAATTTTCTACAAGATAGATATGTAATAATGTTATGATAGACTAGGATGACTTTTTGATTTTTGTTTGTATCTCTAAGATGTATTTTATAAATTGACATTCAAACTAACAAATGAATGTATGTAAATTCCACCATCTCTTTATTGCCTACTTCATTGCCCAACTTCTCTCAACTTTATAACTCCATAAAATAGTAAAATAAAAAATAGTACAAAGCTCCTTTCCTCTTGTTATTGTAATTGGATATTAAGATCACCTTTGATCTTTACGGAAAATGGGTAAAATCGAATGATACCTATAGTTGTGATGATTTTTGTCTGGTGACTCCAATTTGAAGGGCCATGTAAAGTTTCTTAAGACTTTTGGAAGTATGAAAATATTATTTTGCATAGTAAATACACAAAAATCTATGAAGTTTTAAGTAGAATTTTCAAAAGTTTGAATGACCATGCATGGCCATCCTCACTTTTATGCGCAATTGGTTAGAAGCCGACCCTCAAGGAATTATTAATTGACAACCTCTAAATTACAAGAACAAAACATAAATTTGTTCCCAGGTCTAGTTTCGATCAAACATGCACATAGGTGGCTTTGTATCTGGTCAGGAGTTGAGAGGGATTAATGAACCTTTTTGTTCTTTTGAGTTGCTCGAATCAAACTATGTCATGGGAATTTTTTTTTATTTTTGATAAATATGTGATGGGCAAATTTTAGTGAATTGCTAGTCGTAGTGGACGCTCCTATTCATCAAGTAAAAGATGAACATGTTAAAAAAAACAAGTTCGGAACTGTGTAACTTATTTAATGGTTATGAGTTTAACACATCCTCGTCCTTCAATCTATTCACAAAAAAAAAAAGAAAAAAAAAACAATTTGTATGAGAATGGACATCTATTCAAAAAAAAAAAAAAAAAAAACAATTTGTATGAGAATGGACATCAAATCATAAAATAAAGTTTTATGTGCCAAATGTAGAACCTACAAAATTAAACAATGTTATTGTGCTTTCTTCATTGGTTCTTTATTTTATAAATAATAACAACAATAATAATAATATTAGGGATGAAAATCGAGGAAAATCATATTTTATTATGCAAGTAGCTAATAACACAAAGTGGACTGAAAAACATATAAAACATAGGTTACCTTGAATAATCAATACAACATTTAATCAAATCAGACAATTAAAATAGGTCATGAATTATGTCTCCAAAAAAATTTTTTTCATCCAAATTCAGTCAAAGCCCTCACAATCTCAAGGTAAAAGAATTTCAAGATATGATCAAATAAATTAGGACAAACGAAAAGAAGTTATTACTCATTGATGGTGATAAAAGGCGTGGCTATGTCACAAACACATCCAAGCATTGATTTGTCTGAAACCTATAAAGAATCCACATAAGTTAATGATATGAATGAATGTGACAATACGGTTAATTTTTTGGATGTAGAGAGTTTTTGAGAGAATTTTCTTAGCTGCCAAAATATAACTCACATAATAAGCATCCCTGCATTATTCTTCAATGAAATGATGGTGAGATTTACTTCTGAATTGGATTGGGTCAGGCTGTTTAAGTGCTTAATCACACTCACTATTCTACTCACACTATTAGGCCAGGGATCCCTCTTGTGCTCGTAAGTGAAGCCCATCTCGTTGTCACTTTATGAAATGAATCCTATCACATTATGAATAAAAAATATAAAACAAATATGATCAAAAGCAACTATAAAAACATGAACGATTCATATTATAGAAATAGGTTCAGCTGGGCTCCATTGAAGTGTTGGGTATACCTTCTTATTGGAGTGTGGGACTCAATTGATTTATTAAAAGAGTTTTAATTTGGTTTGGTTTAGGTATAATATATTTTTATATATTATATCTAATTTTTAGAGACCCAATCAATTTGGTTACAACTAGAGTTTTGATAAAACAAACCCTAGAATTAACGATATAAAAATATTGTTTATGTTCTTCCATGTAATATACACTCTGATGGCAACAAAAAAGATCACGATGCTTGGAAGTTTCACTTGGTTCAAGGTTTGATTGCTTTGAAGCATTATTTGTATGCTTTAATTTGGTGCTTGGAAGCTAATTTAGATTATTATTTTGGGTCTTCTTCAACTTTGGTTTCTGAAGATTTTGGTTCATCTATTTGGTGAGGTCTTTCCTCTTATTCATTTGTGATTATTTGGAATTTATCTAAGGGTGGTTTTGTGAGACCATTCGTGTCTCGTTTGTAATCGTTTGGAAACTCTTTGGTTGATAGTAGAATTGGATTTTGATCCCGTGGATGTACCTCACATTGAGGGAACCACGTAAAAATTCTTATGTTGCCTTTGATTTAATTTTTCCGCATTAGTTTTTATTCCCATTGATTGATTTATTTATGGGGAAGGACATATTTTCCCTAACAACTGGTATCAGAGCTTACGGTTAATTTGGGTCTATTTATTTGTGTAAATCAATGGAGGGGAATATGGGTCGTATGTCTAGTTTCAATGGAAGCAATTGGGTAACTTGGAAAACTAAAATGGAGGACCTATTATTTTGTAAAGATTTGTATGGACCATTGAGGGTGATAGTGGCAAACCCGAGAGTATGAAAGATGATAAATGGAATAGGCTTAATCGAAAAGCCGTTAGTGTTATCCATCAATGGATTGATGACAGTGTATTTCATCATGTTGCTACTGAAACTTCAGCACATGATTTATGGAAAAAATTAGAAGGCCTTTATGATAGAAATCAATACAAATAAAGCTTTTATGTTTAAATAAGTTGGTTAATTTAAAATATAAAGAGGCGGCTCTATTAGAACATCTGAATGAAATAAAAGTATTGTTAACCAACTTGCTTCTATGAAAATTGTTTTTGATGATGAGTTGCGAGCTTTGATGTTACTTAGTTCTTTACGAAAGTTGGGAGACTTTGGTTGTGACGGTTAGTAATTGACTTTGTGGAGTTGTCACAATGGGCCAAGTCACTAGTAGCTTGTTGAATGAAGAAACTAGAAGAAAATCGTGGGTTCCTCTCATTGGAAGCATTTGTTGTGAGAGGCGAAGCAAAACAAGGGGAGGAGTAAGACTCCTCATGGTGCGTGATCAAAGCGTGACAAATCAAGAGATAGTTCTTTTTCAAAGAAAGACATTGAATGCTATTATTGCCATGAGAAAGGGCACACGGCGAGAATCTTTGAAAGCTCAAGAACAAGGAGAAAAGGCGTGACAAAAGTGTAGATAAGAAGCAAGAAGACACAATGGCGGTTATTACAGATGATCTCATGGTCGTTTGTGAAGATGATTGTATCAATTTTGTGGGCCAAGAGAGCAATTGGGTGATTGATTCGATGCTTCTTTTCATGTGACTTCTCGAGTTGATTTCTTCACTACCTATACCAAAGGAGATTATGGTTACTGTTCAAATAGGTAATGAAGGTTTGTCCAAGATTATTGGCATGGGTGATGTTTGCTTGGAAACAAATTTGGGCGCAAGTTGTTGCTTAAAGATGTGAGGCATGTTCAGGCATTACGCCTCAATTTGATCTCTCTTGGGAAGCTAGATGATGAAGGCTTCAACAACAAATTTGGTGATGGAATATGGAAGCTCACAAAGGGTTCTTTGGTGGTGGCTAAGTGCAAGAAGACTCATACACTTTATTAGATGTAAGGAAAATTTGTAAAGGTGTTGTCAATGCACTTGAAGATGATACTTTACGAATTGTAACATAAGCGGCTTGGCCACATGAGTGAAAAGGGGCTGCAAGTATTGTTCAAGAAAGAGCTTCTACCCGGTTTGAACGGTACACATCTCAAAACTTGTGTTCATTGTTTGGCGGGTAAACAACATAGAGATTCTTTTCATAAAAATGCTGCTTCTAGAAAAGAAAATGTTTTGGAGTTGATTCATTCGGATGTTTGTGGTCCTTTGAAAGTTAGAACACATAGTGGTGCACTTTATTTTGTTATTTTCATTGATGATTATTTAAGGAAAGTTTGGGCTTTTCTACTAAAAACTAAAGATCAAGTTCTAGAAGTATTTAAGCATTTTCAGGCCATGGTTGAAAGAAACATAATGAAATTGAAGTGCATCGATCGGACAATGGTAGTGAATACATTGGGCCATTTGATGAGTATTATCGTAGCCAAGGTATTAGACATCAAAAGGCGATTAAGAAGACTCCTCAACAAAATGGAGTTGCCGAGAGGATGAACCGCACCATTGTGGAAAGAACAAGGTGTTTGCTTTCACAAGCTAAATTGCCAAGATCCTTTTGGGGTGAGGCAATGAAGACAGCTGTTGACATAATCAATTTGTCTCCTTCCTATCCTTTGAATGGTGATGTTGCAGAAAGAGTTTGGACTGGTAAAGATGTATCTTATGAGCACTTGAGAGTGTTTGGTTGCCGAGTTTTTGTTCACATTCCAAATGATGAGAGGTCCAAGCTTGATAGCAAGTCAAGACAATGTATTTTTCTTGACTATGGGCATGATGAATTCGGGTATAGATTGTGGGATCCGGTCGACAAGAAAATCATTCGAAGCCGTGATGTTATGTTTCTTGAAGACCAAACAATTGAAGACTTTGGCAAACGTGATCAACCGAAGCCAAAAACTGGTGATCTCATTGACATGGATCCATCTCCTTCATCTCCGATAGATGATGAAAATGGGGGAGATGTGCAGCCACCTATTGAAGATGTAAAGGATGATACTAATCCTAATGAAGTTGAGTTAGAAATTGAGGAAGAGCATCCAACTCAAGAACCGCCACCACAACTTGAGTTGAGGAAATCTACAAGGGACCGACAACCTTCACGAAAGTATCCTCTCAATGAATTTGTGTTGATTTCCGATCGAGGGGAGCCTGAGAGCTACCAAGAAGCAATTGAGCATGCAAAGAAAGGTGATTGGAAAAAGGCTATGGACGAGGAGATGAATTCCTTGCTTGAAAACCAGACCTATGATTTAGTGAAGTTGCC
Source organism: Camellia lanceoleosa (assembly GCA_025200525.1). NCBI lineage: Eukaryota > Viridiplantae > Streptophyta > Magnoliopsida > Ericales > Theaceae > Camellia > Camellia lanceoleosa. The sequence goes on along the minus strand of CM045758.1, from coordinate 189,222,046 downwards.
TAAAGGGAGGAAAATTCTGAAAAATAAGTGGGTTTTCAAATTGAAGAATGATGGCAAGAATCTGAGGTACAAGGCACGTCTTGTTGTGAAAGGCTTTGGGCAAAAGAAAGGTATTGACTTTGATGAGATTTTCTCACCGGTTGTAAAGATGTCTTCTATTCGGGTTGTACTTGGCATGGTACGCAAGTATGAACCTTGAGGTTGTGCAACTTGATGTGAAGACCGCATTTCTCCATGGTGACCATGAAGAAGAAATTTACATGGAGCAATCGGAAATTTTTGTGGAGAAAGGAAAAGAGAAATTTGTTTGCAAATTGAAGAAAAGTTTGTATGGTCTCAAGCAAGCTCCGCGGCAATGGTACAAAAAATTTGACTCTTTCATGATGAATAATGGTTTTTCTAAAACCACTTCGGACCATTATGTCTTTGTGAAAAATTTCCCGGATGGAAAATTTATTATTCTTTTGCTTTATATTGATGACATGTTAATTGTGGGTCAAGATTCTACCATGATAAATAGGTTGAAATTGGAGTTAAGCAAGTCTTTTGCTATGAAAGATTTGGGACCGGCAAAGCAAATACTTAATATGAAAATTGTTCGTGATCGCAAAGAGAGGCTGATTTGGTTGTCTCAAGAAAGCTACATTGAGAAAGTTCTTGAGAGGTTCAACATGAATAAAACAAAGCCGGTTGGTTGTCCACTTGCGGGTCACTTCAAGCTTAGTTCGAATCAATGTCCTACAAGTGAGAAAAAACAAGGAAGAATCTTTGAAAGTTCCTTATGCTTGATTGGTTTTTGATGTCGCCATGGTTTGTCTGAGTAGAATATTGCTCACGCCGTTGGTGTGGTGAGTCGGTTTCTCTCTAATCCGGTAAAGAACATTGGGCGTGGTAAAATGGATTCTAATGTATCTTTGAGGGACTTGAAGGTATGTTTGTGTTTTGGGGATGGTAAAGGTGTTTGATAGGTTCACTGATTACGACATGGTGGTGATATTGATTCTAGGAAATCTACTTGGTGTTGATAACTTTTGGAGGAGTTGTGGTATGGCAATCTAAATTACAAAAATGTGTTGCTCTCTCAACTACGAAGTGAATTTATTGCCATTCTGAAGCTTGCAAAAGAAAAGTTATGGTTGAAGAAATTTTTGCAAGAGTTAGATTTGAAGCAAGAAAAGTATGTGCTTTATTGTGATAGTCAAAGTGCTATTCATTTAAGCAAAAATTCTACTTTTCATTCGAGATCGAAACACATTGATGTGAGATATCATTGGATTCGTGATGTGTTAGATTCAAATTGTTACAACTCGAAAAGGTTCACCTGAGATGATAATATTTGAGATATGTTGACAAAGACTTTGTCGAGGACAAACATTTGAAGTGTCGAACTTTGGCGAGTATGGTTGATGTCTCCACCTAAGTCGATGGGGAGAATTATTAGGTATACCTCCTTATTGGAGTGGGACCCAATTGATTTATTAATGAGTTTTAATTTGGTTTGGTTTAGGTATAATATATTTTTATATATTATATTTAAGTTTTAGCGACCCAATCAATTTAGTTCTGACTAGGGTTTGATAAAACAAACCTAGAATTAACAATATAAAAATATTGTTTATGTTCTTAGTGTGATATACACTACTACGTGAAAAAGATCCTGATGCTTGGAAGTTTCACTTGGTTCAAGGTTTGATTGCTTTGAAGCATTATTTGTATGCTTTCGACTGGTGCTTGGAAGCTAATTTGGATTATTATTTTGGGTCTTCTTCAACTTTGGTTTCTGAAGATTTTGGTTCATCTATTTGGTGAGATCTTTTCTCTTATTTATTTGTGATTATTTGGAATTCATTTAAGGGTGGTTTTGTGAGACCATTCGTGTCTCGTTTGTAATCGTTTGAAAACTCTTTGGTTGATAGTGAAATCGGATTTCGATCCCGTTGATGTACCTCACATTGAGAGAACCACGTAAAAATTCTTATGTTGCCTTTGATTTAATTTTTTTGCGTTAGTTTTTATTCCCATTGATTGATTTACTTGTAGGGAATCACATATTTTCCTTAACATGAAGGGCAAGGGACCACTCATCCACTTAACCTTGGACAAGCTAGCCCTACCAAGAGTTCAATCAGCTATGGTGGTCCATCCACCAAAGCAAAAAAAAATCTTAATTTGTGGGTGAGCCAAATTAGCCATTCATGGCTATCAAACTTGTAACCTGAAAACGAAAGCTGCTTGGCTACTTCAGCCACTCCAAGAATTCTTTTGCTCTCTATAAAAGTGATCTGCCATTGCTTTGGCCTCAACCAGATCAAACAATTTTAATTTTTACAGCTTTGGAAATTATGGGCCGACATGGTCTGCGAATGGTTTTTCCCATAGACCTAAAGAAGAAGCCATGGGAACAGAAGCTACCTCTTCACAACAGGTGGCACCCCGATATACCTCCGGTTGCTGAGGTTACAGTCGGAGAGGTCTTCAGGGTGGAGATGATGGACTGCAGCGGCGGTAGGATTACAAAGGAATACTCTGCCGAAGACATCAAGCATGCTGATCTCTCTATTGTAAGTCCTTTCATTTATTTCCTCTTACCAGTAATACATCTATAAGAACAGCCAGTAAGATTAGTTTCTCAAGATTAAACAATCATATTAATCACAAACCTTGAACACAGCCATGAAGGATGAAGAAATAAAGGAGAACTAGTTCATAATCTAAAATTCAAACATGGCACGTGTATTACGATACAAAGTGTTTGATTGATAAATTGTTTTGTTGTTATTATATATTATCTGTTCTGAAATAATTTAAAATGATTATTATTGTATAACTATGTACTGACTATGTACTGATGAGTAGAGGTAAGGTTGAGTAGTGGTAGTTTTTTTGGGTCGGAGGGTAGTGGTGGTTGAGTAGTCGGACTGGCTCAACAAAAAAGTAGGGATGAATTATCTAGTAAGTAATTATAGATTAAATTAATCCTTAACTATTTATAATTCATTTGAAAGTCCTCTATGCAAATTATTCATGGAAAAAAAAAAATAATAATTAATTTGCTAATCATAATCATATTTGTATACAAAACAATATACGATAATTATGATTTTTAAAATAAATCAATCAATTTTTTTAAAGATAAATATAACAAGTCTGTGCAAACATAATCGACCTTATCATCATCAACCTAGCATATTTGTCCATTACCGGAGGGTAGTTGGGGACCATTGGAAAAATAATCACTCAATGTGTCAACTAGTAATTGTCCCAAGTCAAACCTCCCTCTATGGATGCCAGTCGGTTATCACACCAAGTCCATAACAAACAAAGACCACACCTCTTTGCCAATCACTCTACTGGTTCACCCATGGCTCCTCCAACTCCAAGACTAGTATTACCAATAGACCCTAAAGAAGAAGCCATGGGAGCAGAATCACCCTCTCCGACAACCGTTGGCACCTGACATACCATCGGTTGCTGAGGTCGACCGGTGAGGTCTTCTGGGTAGAGATAATTGGACTGGACAGGAGGATGATAAACGATGACGATTCTGCAAATGATATAAAATTCATAGACCTCTCACGGGTAAG